>JABMBR010013537.1:0-34237 GCA_018881525.1 Meteorus sp. PSUC_FEM 10030008
TATATATATATATTGTGGGAATGATGGCGCGCGTGAGAAGAGTGATGGGTTGCTATTAATTTTTTTTTTGCTATGACCACACAGTAAAAAACTCTGCAATAATAGTACGGGAATTTTCTTCATTTTCTTAACCTTATGATAGGACAGGAATGAAGGATTTGGATTGGATTAAATCACTGGGTGATTGTTGATAGAAAAATCCTCCACTCAATCACACTCTGCCTCTCAATATTGCAGATTAGAGAACAATAATATATCTTGTCACGTTCATGCTTCAATCTATTTTATCTTACAGATAACGAGAGAAAAACCAAATTACAATGACCATACATCTCGTTGCTCACAACTTTTGAGATTATTTCACCACTCACAATTAATGTGAACTTGTCAAAATAGGTAATTGTAGTTTGCATTATGTTTGAGAGTGTGATGAATACAAAAGTCCTGCAAAGACAACAGAACAGCACGAATTCAAGATGAATTTATGCAAGTTTTGCTAAACCAGAATTGCTAATTCTTTCATCATTCATCCAGAAATCACACGAGAATTTTTCAGCTGCCGCAATACATCAATTCCTAATCGACACTCTACTTGACATCCTCGTGTCGAGTTGATATCTGGCATGTTTCACTCTACTCTAATTTTTCATGGTGGTTCGAATCACTCGTAAAAGCGGAACGCTGAAAAGGGCGAGTGGAACGCGATGCGAGGTGGTGAGGCAGAAGCCGACGAGTATGTGGATAGGGGGTGCGAAGAGAAAACGCGAAGTAGATGAGAAGGGCGGGAGAAAATGAGAAGAGGCGAATGGCGAAAGCAACGACGAGGGGATATATGGTGGAAACCATAGGACTGGGAGAGGCGAAGTGTCGTCGTCCGAATAACGGCCAAGCGGCATCGACCGATCTTCCTGCACCTCATCCTCTCTCTTCTTCACTCCCGCACCCACATATTCCTTCTCTTCACCCCTTACCGCACTCTCTTTCTCACTCTGTCACTCCCTTCGGCCCGTATACGGAGCGTCAACTTGTTTCATCCCTGTTATTCTACGAATATTGAGTTCAATTTGCCCGTTACTCGTCCGACCGATGCCACTCTCTAATGCGATTGTCCTTGCGTCTCCTATGTACATGTATGCATACAACGAACTGCAAATGTCTATGTGTATATACCCCTTTTTCCCACTATGATAGGCACATCGTCTCACTTTTTCTGCCTCTATGTATTTGAGACTTAATCTCCAATGTCTGTAACGTTCGTTGAATGAAGCAGAAAAAAATTAAATAAATAAATTAGTCGTCTGGGAGCAAAATAACCATTCGACATTATGAATGGCACATTGCAACATATATACCAAGAGTATTGATCCCGTTAACTAATTAATTCATTGATGGATGTAGTATATATTTGAATTTCATTCGCCCTGATGTACATCGAATTCTATGAAATCGATATACCAGATTGAATTATGAATAAGAATGATTCATTTCCAACCGCAGGACATATTTTCACTGGGGTTCATTTGATCGATGGAGACAAATTATGAGGATGATGATGATACTCACTATTGCATCAAATGCCACTTGACCGTTAATGGATTGGACAATTATGTGCGACATCGTCAAACAGAATGTCGACCATCAGAGAGAAAGAATGCTGTAACACCCGATCCGCCAACACCCACAGTGTCCTATCCAGAAATTCTCAACGCTGATGCCTTTTTTAGCTCATTAGAGTTACAAAGCAGTGCTAAAACCAAATCAACTCTGGTACGCACTGGTAATGAAGAGAAAAAATTGGAGCGTCGTGGCGATAGACGAAAAAGAACAAGGAGATATCAAGAAATTGATGTACCAAGTCCCAAGGAGAAATTATTGACATTAGCACCAGTTGTCACCGATTTAGATGACCCCACTGATCATATTGGTATCCCATCTCTAGTAGGATTCCCTGATATAGATCCATTCACTGATAAAGCATCAACTTCAACGAAAATTCACACATCAATAGTTTCCAAACCAAGTGATAGTGATAAGAAACAGATAAATGATCATCATCGTGTTTGGTCAGACGACGACTCGGTCGATATTGATGAAACTAAAGAAACGGATATTGCTGATGAGTTGGACATTGATACGCAATTCGATTATCAACATGATGATGATACAAACGACAGTCAATGTGACGATATTGATCAAGTCGATTTATATTCAGAGACTGATGAGGCTGAAGACGCTGAATACACACCACAGACCCACACGGGTGGTAAATGGAAACCTGGTCAATTACTTCACCACATAACAAGACAGAATGATGATTTAGTCGATCATGATGAGGATCGTGATAATTTAGCACCAACACACACTGGTGGAAAATGGAAACCAGAGGTACGAGTATTTCAAATGATTGTCTGTATTATTTCACCCTTTTTTGTATTGATTAAATTGTAACATTAGCAAGTTGCGAGGTCGGTCGATCAGTTGGTCCTTGCTCCGCTTTTAATCGCAAGGTTTGTCGGAGCACGCTCGCGCGCGCGCTTACTCGACTTGGTAATTAAAGGATCGCGTGACAGCCGGCCGTTAGGCTAACTCGACTAATTGTCGTCCTTGGGATACGTCGTCGTAGACGCCGGGTGTCCCATCGATTCATTTTGTAAATGTGAGAGAACGACTAGTAGAAGTAGGCTCATTTCAAAACCTTCTACAGTTAATGATGATTGCCTAAAAAATTCTTAATTTCCAGTGGTCATTGGATTTAGAAATTTTATTCCACACCTCAATTTTCCGTTTTCGTTTCAATACCTTTTTTCTAATATCTTTTTGTAATCGAATGCGACCGGCAGAAAATCGAGGAGGATGAACCAGAAGACGATTATAAAGATCACGAAGTCAGAGATAGTGCAATAATAAGGAACAGTAGCACAAGACAGCCACCACCGGGTCACACACACGGTAAATGGATCCCGGGTGCTACGACAACAATTCCGTCGGAACATGGATATTGGTGTAGTCCATGTGGCCGGAAACTCACGTCTAAATTGGTTTACAACCGACACTTACGGTCGGATTTGCACGCACGCCGTAGTATCCAGGAGATTGAAGGCGACGTTAAATTGCCACGATCAGTCGGACCTTTATTGCGTGAAAAATGTCGGACGAAGCGCCAACGAACTTTGGCGATGGTGATTATCATTCCATTTTCAATTTCTTGTAATCATAATTTTATTAATTTTGTCTTTCTACTTTCAATCAATACTACATGATAATTAATGAATGATAACTGTAACGAGCAATGATTCCCGTGATAGAAACAAACGGAGGCTAAAAAGACGATAACGGATGTTAAACCGACGAAAAAGACCCGACATAGAGAGAAAGAGTTCGTACGTTGTGAGATGTGTCATGCTCGTGTGCGTCGTTCTCAGTTGGGCAAACACCTGCTCTCGCACTACCACTGTCGTGTCGCAGGATTAAATCCCTCCAGTACTGCCGCACAGCGCTTTATCCTGGAGAACATGGCTAACGTCGTTCGCCAATGTCCATTTCAATGTTCAAGTTGTCGCTTTTATTGCAATACAGAGGATACTTTTTTGTTACATTGGCGCTCTAATCTTCATTCTCAAACTCCAAATGATGTTAGTATTATTATCACCACCTTCTCTAGATTTGACACAATTTCTATTCTTTTTCATAACAAAACTGAAACTTTTGTTCTGACTGCAATGAATTTATTCACTCATTCTTTATTTTTCTTTTTTTTTCCAACACTGCAGGATGAAAGCAACTATATTTGCATGTGTTGCGACGTTTGGTGCGATGACAATGCAACGATGGAGAAGCATCTGCTCAGCTTGGAACATCGTGAAACAGTTGCAATGATTAATGGCTCAGTTCCAATTGTTGTACGACGACAACGTTTTTTAATATGCCAAAGTTGCAATCGTCGTTTCAGGTATAATTTTCAGCTACGCTTGCATGCTAAAGACAGTGGACATCCGATAAATTACACTGCGTCGGATGAATATCAAAAGAAGAACTATTGCGATCTCTGCCCTCAAGTTCTAAAATCACAATTGGCATTACAACGTCATCAACTAACTTGTCACAATAAATTTAAAGAGCCTAAGGAGAAAATACCTATGCCGTATTTCTGTTCGTTTTGCTCGATCAACTTTGAGACTGCACATGACGCAGTGTTGCATCGAAGAACTGCAAGTCACAAACAGATTGTCAAGGATCGTAAGTTCGGTTCAATCGAGGGGGATTCCGAATCATCCTCACAAAGGGATTGCGATCATTGCGGCGAGAAACAAAACAATTTGTCGGAGTACAAGCAGCATCTACTTCAATGTCATTCCGATCGATGTCACAAGTGAAGTATCCAAACAGTTGGACAACAAACTTTTTTTCATCCTCATCAGTGTGATGTATCAACTGGGAATATCATTGTAGTAGAATTTTCAACCTAATGATCAAATATTCATATTGATTTATGAGACTTGCACTCCTATTCTTGTATAATGCGAATATTACTTAATTATCATTTACATTCATTCCCTTTGTATTCTATTCACTTTAAGCGTGTTGGTGGGATTGCTTTGAACTGATGAGGATTAATGTCTAATACTGTCGAATAACTTTTTTATAATTGGTTGTTGCGCAGGTGCAACGGGTGTGGTGAGGTTTTTGCATTATTTCAAGATATGACACGACACATAAACATGGCAGAGTGTACGAGGAAATTACTGACAACCAATCACAAATATGTGTGCAGCGAGGATAAAAGTGAATGTACAAAGTGCTCTTTTATTACAAATTCACATTCTGAGTTTATCTTCCACCAAGCAATTCATAAGGGCGCCATTGAGATTGATCCAAAACAAGCAAGTTTGACTTCTACTAACGCTGCCACTATGAAAAGTTCTATCAAGTATCGGTGTCCCATTTGTGACAAAATATACACCAAGGGATCATTGCATAATCACATTCGTCGGCACACTGGGGAAAAATTATTCTCATGCCCTTCATGTGATAAATCTTTCACGAAAAAATCGAACATGACTGAACATGCTAACAAATGTTCCTCTACATCAGCTCTACCATCATCTGAATCGCACGACAACAACAATGCGGATGAAAAAAAGGAGCGCCAACGGAATTACACCTGTTTGGAATGTAACACGGCATTCTATACAAAGTAAGTTTTCTATAACATATTCCACGCATATATAAATTTTATTTTTATTCCCATTTCAAATGTCGAGTATCGCTTTCATCATTGACAATTGCAATTGTACCGGTGCATATCTTAACCACGGGGACTTGTACACATATGCGCAGAGTTAACTGTCGCTCTTTGGTATCGCAGACTCTACGATACAAAGTATAAATAAACGAACGAGTGTTTAGGGAAAAAGTATATACATACATACATGTGGAACAATAAATGCAGGCGAGAACTGGCCGCGAACTCATGTAGTAGTAAAAGTGTCTTCACTGCATAACTATAAAATAAAGGACCACATCGTGGACGTCGCGAGGTAGCGCGCGATGGAAATAGAGAGAAGAGCGTGGCCGTATAACAAAGAAAAGCATATGCTTGTTGTTGAGAGTTAGATAAGGACGATGATAGGGACGAGGAATCAACTCTTCACATGTGGTCACATGAGTATGGATTAAGTTAAAGTGTATTATAAGAATATTGCGAGAATTTCGAATACGAAAGTGAGCGCGGAAAGAAGATGAAATGAATATATATACAAATATTTGCATATCAGTGATGCAGAAGAGGAAGAATGAAGAGCAAGAATACGAGATGGGGCAGAAGCGAGAGGGTAAACATAATACGCACGCGCTCTGTTATGGCGACTCGTGAATGTGTACGTCATTTTAGTATTAAACAGGCCAGCATTACGGCCTGTTGCAAGCATGTCTGGTGTTTCATATAAATCCATGTGTGTACACATATTGAGTATGAGGGTAGGTATGTAGGACGGGTCGTCTACAGTTGCACGTCGTTGGTCTTACTGACATATAAGTATTAAACTATAGTGCAGTATTATATGTAGTCAACTGTTATGAAGCAAATGTTAACACCTCTCTTGTCTCGTTGACGCTCGCATATACCTGTATATTATTCTGCTTCTTCTCCTTCTTCTGTCAGATGTATTAACGCAAAGGTCAGACGGGACGGGCCGCTAAAACCAGTACATTGTTTCATACAATCGTGGATCACAGAGAATTAATGAATTAATTTTTTTTTTTTCGAGGGGAATGACATGTTTTTTAGAAAAATATAAATTCGTATCAGTGATTGAGAGAGCTAAGGAATGTGAACTAAAATCATTCGTGTAGGTCAAAAATTATGAAATAGCATGGGAGAATGTTCAAGACGAAGTCACTGAACGCAAAACATCCCGAGGATCCTTGAGAATTTTGATCCATAAAATAAGTGTATATCTCTGAACACTTGATACACTTTCCATAAAGTTATACACAATATTTAAGTAAGTTGAAAAAATTGTCAACGGACAATTTATGATCCTGTCATTCTGCCTTTATCATCACGCGATAAATTCACCACAAAAGTCGTCCTGTATCCCACTCTCTCGCTCATCTCCATCCACCCTCTTTCTCCAAACAAAATGCGCGTGGTGAAGTGTGTCTATGGAGACGCGAGTTAGCAACCTCGTTCGTTGGCTCCTGTCGAGACAAGGTAAAATGGAATGTATAGAGTGCAAGTTGCGGGCGAGAGAAGATGGGGAGCAAGGATGAAAATAAGAGAAGTAACGTCGTCAGTAGCTACAGTACAGCAGTAGCAGTAGCAGCAAGAGTGCGGGGGCGCTCGGTAGAGGTCGAGAGAGCGAAAGAGAGAGAGAAATAAGGTAATTACGCGATGGTCAGCTCCCGCGCGCGCAACCCGATCGCGTCCCCCAATTCTAAGAATACGAGACCAGCCGGGATGTATGCGCATATTCAAGATAGTATGTTACATACGCGCGAGAGCTACTGAGCCCCTTTGCGTTCAAACCCACCTCCCTCAACAAAGTTAAAAAAAGAGAGGGAGCGAGAAAGCAGATCGCGTCGTTCTCCCTATAGAGGTATATTCTACGTGCGTTCCCCTGAGGTATTTTACATATATGGACCGCGGCGTGGCGCGCACGTATCTTTTATCTTTCGTTGCAGTAATGGCGCTCCGCACGTCCGCCTCCTCTCTTGCGGCATGGTGAATACACCGCGCGCGCGGTAAATACGCGTTGAGATAGGCATACTGGGTGAGATAGGCGTAACCTTAGTGATATACTTCAATACTGTCAATTTCAGCACAATATATGTGTATGTACAAACATAAATAATCATGTACCATCGTTAATTATTAATTCGTCAGCATATAAAACTGTTGATTGGGCGTTTATGATAATTTTCTCTTCCTCATGTCTGCGGGTGTGAACACCGGAATACATAAAAAATTATAACTCTTCACTCTCAATATTGACGATTTTCACTCGTAAATTATCGACTGTTACGTTGGATAACGACGCTGATATGAATAAACGTTGCTGACGACGGTACGCCTATTGGTTTGGCAAAAATTTCATGCATCACTGGCATTTGAAGAATTGTGGCTTCTCACCTTCGTATAAAATGTATAATTACTTCATTTAAAACGAGAGAAAAATGTTTGCCAACACAATGCGAAGAAAAATTCAATTTCTTTGTATCACCCCATAAAGATAGAGTGCGCGCCCTGAAATACCCTCTCACACAGTGTGTTTGTGTCTCTGAATTTTGCAATGCACACTGTCAGATCTCCATGCCAAGCGAACAATGCGTCGTGAAAAGAGGGAGAGGAAACGCGAGAGAACGAAAGAGAACGACATAATAATGGAAGGGCGTACGAGAGTTGAGAACGCTTGGAAGTGTTGGTGCTTTCGTGCCTCGCATAACCCTACATCTACCTCTAACCATGTACATGTGTATTCACATACATGTCTTGAAAGCCCATATTGGCCGATGGCGTTTGGACGCTACAACCCGGGCCGATTTATACATACAAACATACACCATTTCCACACATATTCACCAGTGTTAGGACAGTGTGTGGTATGGTATGGCACGCGGTAAAAGCGCATGGGTCCCGCGTATGCAGACAGTTTAGCGGTGACCGCGGATCCTCTCCCCGCGCGCGCGCGACTCCAGTTGTCGCGTGAAATATTGCGATTCATAAAATAAAACCAGGCCTGCGGTCGAGAACTCGTAGATATAACCAGCGATGCTCGCTAACCATCCGAAACTTCATTCCTCCACCTTGCACTCACCCTCTCTCTCTCTCTATCTCTCACCCTCCGTCTGCTTCTTTCCCATCGTATCCTCTGTACCCATTCTATCTTCATATATACACATATATGTGTGCATGTATGTGTGTATATATAAATATCGTGTCGACCCTATGAGTCTCGTTTTCACCCTCTATATATTCAGATACATACATAGTTTCAGTACCGCTCTTTTGGTTCTCTCATCGTTGTCCGAATCCGCGGTAAAGCTTCTTTTCTCCTTTCTCTATTTCTAGTGCTCCCATTCTCACCAATGGATCGTACACATATTGAGAGAAAGAGATGGCGCATCAGTAGAATCCATCTGAATCGTAGCCAAACCACAAAACTCTCTCTCCAATGTTGTCAATGTATTTTTTTTCTACGTATTTATGTTTTCATTCATTTTCTCTCTCTCTCTCTCTCTCTCTCTTCTCATGTGCTATATACTCAACTCGCCGATGATTTATTTAATTACGTTGTTTCATTGATGTTATGACTGATACAAGTGGTGTTCATGCCGAGACATGATCAAAGATATTTTCCGCATTCATAAGGGAAATGTTTGTGCTGGTGGTTGGGGATATTTATTGTAAATGATTCCCAGAAAATGACAATTTGGTTCGCTCATAATCTTGGTTGTGATGATAGTGAAGGGGACACGTTACTGTATAAGAATATGACGGTATCAAATATAGATATATAGTTGTGTGGGGTGATGTGGAGAAAGCCCCAATTTACGAGTAACCATTACCTACGCGGGGGGCAATTAAGCTTGCGTTATAATATTATTTATATTTGCAAACATTTACTGCAGAGGTGCCATAACCAACCCTCCATATTCTCATTTGACCTATCATCCCCTAACTAATTTTCCTGACGAGGCATTTCTCATCTAATATTATAGATATACATTCATCTGCAAATACATATATAGATAAAAACGTCCGCCATCTCTGATTGGCTTTAGTTAATTCGCGGTGGTGCACACTTGGTCACGTATTGCGTTGATGATGTCGCTGAGCTTGCACACGCGACATGGTCAAATATCCGGTCACGTGACGTGTTACATGGTTGAATCAGAACGAAAAGAAAAATTAGTTTGTTAGTGAGAGAATGTGAGAGGGAGAAGAGAGCACTGGTTGATTAATTGTCCAACTTGTATTCAATAATGGATGAAAAAGTGATAATTCTATTATTTATTTTACTCTTTCATTTATTATTAAGAGTACTGATTTTTTCTTTCAATAATAATAATTAATGTGGCGTACACGCTGAGAAGCAGGTGATAAACTTGGTCTGGCAATTTAATATTTAACACAATCATTATCTGTCTTTATCACTCTTGCTCTCATATAATATTTGTACGAGAAAGTGAAAGAAGGAGAGAAAAGGGAATATACAGGTGCATGGGCCATGTATCGAGACAGACAGGACGGACCCAAGAAGACTTGTGTGGACGAAGGTGGGATTGAGTTATGACAGCGTATGCTCCAGGGGGCCGGCTGAGTTCGAGAGAGCCCAAGCGGATATTTCTTCTTATTCTTTATATCGTCTTTTCTCGTCGCTGTCTTGCTTTATATATGCTTTTCTTTCTCGTTATTTCTTTCATCTTTATTTCTTTTCTCTTCTACACAACGACGCGATGCAATGCGCAGAGAGAAAACGTCGGCCATGCATCACCTTCGGTTCAGTCTGGTCCTGCCTCTTTCGTTCCACCATCGCCGCCTCCTTCGCCATCATCGTGTGGTGGAGATGCGATATGCTGTGGCGAGCATGTATCGTCCACACAACCTATACCGATCCCACCTTTGAGTCAAATCGTCCATTCCACCCACTCTCGTCCAAGAAAATGCGCCGCGCGAGCGTCGATTATAATATGTCGGCCGGATGAATTAACATTCTCATTATTTACCAATGCGATTCCGATAAATAATCGGGACTATATCCAATGCAGCAAAATGTATCTTTATGTATCGTCATCATCGGTGCGTTCGCCTCTCTCCCTGTCAAATGCTTCACATTCGTTATTTTACATGCAATGACACATGACCTTGACCTTCTCACTTTGAAGTTATTCTTTCTGGTCCATCGCACTGATAGTAAACGATTAAAATAATATTCTTCGCGTATATTCTCTTCTTTCTCTGGCACCCCCTTGCTCCTCCCATGCAATTTATATATCCAAATGGATACGAAAAAATGAATAGCATTTTCAAATTTATTATGTATGTATACTTTAATGCAAAATATTTCAATAAATCGTAGATCGAAATGTCACGAATCTTTCATTGGCGATGGGTATTAAGAGGCAATCAGAGGAGTAACGGTTGAAGCCACGGGATGAAGTGACTGGAGATGAGGTGGAAGAAAAAGAGAGGAAATAAAAAAAATCAAAGTAAATGGAGAGTGGTTGATGAAGATGATGAAGAAGAAGAAGACGAAGACGAAGATGAAGAACAAGGAGAAGAAAAGAGGCATCGCGTCGCTGTAGAGCGGACTATATCGGAGAGCGGAGCGACCGACAGGCGAAGAACCGACCGACCGGCCATAAATACCTCAGCGCGTTCAGCCAATTAAAACAAATCATTTTAATGCGCAACCTTTTTAATTAATGCCCGCGTTCGTTCGCTCCCATCGCTTCCCTCTTCGCTTCTCTCACTCTTTTCCTCTCTCGATTTTCTCTTCGCTCTCCTCTCTCCAACATGATCTTGGTAGTGCAGCGTGTGTACACATGTGCATACTTCACTCGACATCTCTTCATTTTTCATAATACCATATCAAGTGTGTCCAGAGTTGTATTTACTTCAGATGTATTAAACCAACCATCCCCCCAAATATTTTCTCTCCCTCGAATGTAAGTACATACAATTGACCATCTTTCAGCTACTTGACTTTAATTGTAACCAATCGACCACTCTACAAATGAGTATCTCCACTCTCTTTTATCGTCAATCAAATTGTCCACTACGCTCTCTCCAGACAGACGTATTTATCCATATGCTATCAAGCGAATCCCACAGCGAAACGGAATTGAGAATGATGAAATATGATCGTAGATGTATTTCCGTATATGAACTGAAAATAAATTCAATTCATGATGATAATAAATAATATAAATGATAGAGAACAAGGAAAAAAATATTTGAGGAAAAATTTGAGTTGTCTGTGGAGGAATGGACATTTTTTTTCTTGATTATTGATTTATGTGCTTATTTTTTGTTTGTTGGAACGCGATGATTTCATCATAATTTCATCTCACGAACGAGAATTTAATACATAATTAACTAAAAACGATGGGAATGGTTTCCTATTTTAAATGAATGTCTCATGTTGATTGAACAGCATATCAACCATGATGATGATGACGGAGGTGAAATTTATTAAAAGTGACCGCATATACCGTCACCTGGTCCATTCCCATTCGTGTTTCTCTTTTCTTCCTAACATTATCATAGCTCACCAATGACATTTCGAGGCAATTCCATTATTTACTATTTAATCTCTCAAATTACTTATTTATTCATTTTTTTTCCCTCAGTCCTCATCAACCATTTTCTTTTTCCTATCCCTACATATTCATCGATGAATTTATGTGTGACAGGGACAATCTGAGACAGCATATGTTTCGACACACTGGAAAAAATTACAAGTGTGGACTTCCGGGCTGCCCTACCGTTCTGCGAACTGAGGCTGAACTCAAAGTCCATCGCGCTCTGATCCATGAAAATACAACTGACATTCGCAAATATCATTGTGATGTGTGTTCATATGCTGCAAAAACAAAAACACAGTTGCGCCGGTATGTTTTTCAAATGGAATCATACGATTTTTAATTGACATCCGGTTGTCTAATCTCAACTTTGTGTGTTCAAGGCATCAAACTCGGCACATGATCCCGACAGGCGAATCCCAATTTTCTTGTTCACACAAAGGCTGCAATTTTTCGACTAGATTTAAAACACATCTCAAGCGACACATGCATATCCACACTGGGGTGAAACCATATCAATGTCCTCACTGCACATACGCCAGCAACAATATCGTAAGTTACGTCTGTACATTCATGAATAGATAATTGAAAAACGATTCCTGTTCGTTCAGAAATAAACTCATCATTCAGCTCAACAGAGCAGACAGTTGCGAGCAAATAGACAAAACTGTTTGGCGTCTTGACTGACCAAATTAATTTTTTTTTTCGCTTTTTAATTTCAATTTTCTCTCACTTGTACCATCACAACATCACTTCACATTCTCTCCACCTGAATCCGCCTCTTACCCTGCCTCTCTTGTCCATATATACGTATATATATTTATATGCGTGTGTGTGACTGTATACGAACTTGGTGGCGTAAATTAAGCAAGGTACACCTTAATGTTTGGACCGCGCCGCCGCCACGATAAGATAACGAGTTAATTGTGCTCACTGGATGCCCACACACGCACGTCCAGTCATACCGCAGCCGGTATGCTAATGTTCTTTGAAGCTTTAGTTGGGATACCTCTCGCATATACGAGAAGCCTCCATGTCTCTTTGATAGCGACATAAACTCATTCCAGTGGCTCTCACTAAATTCATTCAATCGTTTCCACAATAAATCATTCGTCAATTTAGAAACGAAAATACGAAATAAAAAAATTTATCTTTGGTTTGATTACACATAAATTTTCTCATGTTTTCGTTCCACCCGGATGTTTAATAAGAAATGGACGTGTGCAACGAGAGTAAAATGGTTTAACGAGGGAACACGACGTTTTCTCAACAACCCTCTACTTTACACAACACAACACAAACATAGGCATTGCTTGCAACGAGATTACACGCGCCACCTTCCTTCCCTTCTTCCTTCCTTCCTTCCTTCCTATGACGTCTTGATTTACTTCAGATGGTTACACATTTCTTTCACACGTCAATGTACATTATACAACTCTCTTGCCTCTCCACCATGTGAAAATTCTCCACACATCAATCAATATTGTACCAAGTATTTCATAACTCGTTTGTGGGGATGAACTGATGTGCATTATCAAAGAATTTATACGTGAAATATTGTTTTTACAGGAGAATTTGAGGAAGCACGTTATATCAACAACTCTACATCCAGGCAAAACAATTTACCAATGTGATAAGTGCAAAGATTATGGGACGAATTTTGCAAAGCAACTGCGTGCTCATCTGATAGAAACGCACGCCGAAGAATTTCCAACATCTGTCGCTGTCAACAGTTACGTTGCTGGAATCTTTGGTACATAATGATGGACGCACTCTAGTCAACGTGACTCACAGAATAGAGGCAGATAATGGTAATAATAATAACGACAATGAAACGGACATCAATGCCATAAATCCCCATAATTTCTTTGCTTCCTTTCATTCCAGAATTTCTTTCAAATTCCGTATGCAAACAATAATGGTGAAGTGATGGGGAATGCAATTTATATAAGTGAATGGAGATAATGTCTTTAACAGTATTACTAAAGCAAGCAAAAAGAAATACATAACTTCAAATAATGGTAATGGTTGGAATGATGGTGATGATGATGATACATCATAAATGAAACAGCAATAAACTCATATGATTCATGTTATAAATTTCCTGACGGGAATATGAACACGAGTATATACGTGAACGATGCAGCAGCGCGCATGTGGAGACACGATGGAGTTTATGTCACTGGAGAGTCACGAGTTGAGGTCGTAGCAAGTCCATGAAGTCGTTGGCGATCAAGGTCGCAAGTGTAGACTCACATTAAGAGACTCGACTCTGTATAAACATATATACAATGCAGATGCATCCATATGTATACACATATGATATATATATATATATGTATGAGTCGATCTACCTGATGAGTGTTGCAAGGCTTATGGTGTTCAACAGTAGAGTGGACAGGACTTTGTATCCGGTGGGATAAAAAATTAAGGACATGAGAGAATCGGGGTTGGTGCGGTGTGTGTCGAACGTTGGTAGTGTGAAGGATAATTTATTGACTAATTAACGAGGTTGTCCTTCATTACGAGTTGAAGCAGTCGCACACACGTTTGTCCTTCGCCCTCTACATCCCATATTTTCTCTCCCCTCCTCCCTTTCCTCCCTCTCCCTGTCTCCTTCGCTCTCTATATTGTTCCCCTCTTCCTCTTCGTCTTTTCCACAACGACAACGACAACGACTCTTCGGCATTATTTAACGCCCGAATATTTACGACCATCGCACTCGGTTTAGTCGGACCCAATGGTGGGCCCTTCCTCGTTTCTTCAATCCTGTCGTATGTGACCGCGTGAGTCGACCGCCATCACGACATAGTTCCTCGATTCCTTTATATATGTATATACATATTATGTTTATGTGTGCAGCTGAATGTATTTTTGACGTAGAACATAAAAATTATTTGGATGTAATGTTCAATAAAATTGGTCTGGTGTGGCAATTTAAGGCCATAATTATTCACTTGCCTTTCAAATGGTTTTCAATTTTTAGTCCCTTGGATGTAAATATATGAAAAAGGACTGGATATGGATTTGAATTGGGATAATTGTCTGTGACTAAACTACCAGATTGGCAAGAATATAATGGGTTGTTTTAATTATATCATGCAGCACTCGTTTGTTGAGATAGAAATATGGTCACAGGGAATTCTACGATGACACTCTAATTTCCTCTATCTCAACCGAGTATACATATATTTGAAGCTAAGTAGAAATGGCTGACGCTAAATTCTACGGATTTCATTCTCCCAATTACACCTGAAAATTTGTCCCTGAAGGTATATCCAACTGCGACGTCACACACATTCACGCAAACTTGTACATGCATACAAGGGCGCGAGCGACGAGATGAGAGGTTTGCTATGTAAACGTTGCACAGTCTCCAGCTTCGCTGCGGTATCGTAAATACCAACCGCAAGACACCGAACGAAGGGTTGTGAGGCCAAAACCGCGACGTATCAACCCCCGTGGTTAGTATACGTATGCATAAATGCCGCGTGGAAAACCAACGGAGATACGTGTGAAACACACAACACGTAGTGGTACATTGAAAAATTTTTTCTACCCACATCACGTCAGCCTGAAAGAAAGTTCCTCTGCTTTAATTTATTCACAATTAAAATAATGAAAAGCAGAAGGAAAAAAAAATTCGTTTGCACATGCGAAACTCTGAGTGGATACATCGTGAAATATATATGGAAACTTGTAGAATAATATTGTGAATGGTTATTTGAAATAGAAAGCACGCGGGGGCATGTCAGTGTGTGTGAGAGGGAAAGGGTGAAGGGGACAAACTGCGCGCGGGGCGATTGATGGCCACCACCTTTAATGCCGTTTGTATGTAGCGGCGCGCGTAAGCGCCTCGCCTTACAGTAATTAGCTCAACAAACGCGCCACCCTGTCCCATCAATTGCTACCCTACGCTGTGTACAGCCTCACTTTCTCCATCTCACTTGCGCGTTCGTTTGCTCATTGGCTGTGTCGTTAAGTTCCCACTCTCCTGTAGCCCATATATACACTCAGTATCTTGAATTAAACATTCGATGCCTCCTGTCTTGTCGGCGTGCACTTGGCCGGAATGCAAATATATAAATACACTTAACTGCATACGTCCTCTTTCCTCTCTCTTTCGTAAACCCACTCTCGCTTCCCCACTCTCTTCCTTTTGCTATTGCTCTTTATATTCATTCCTTCTCTTTCTCAGGACGATATACACGCGCGAGAGCCACTATGTTTTGCCAACCATGGCGTTATCCACGCTTGGTATGGAATTAAAGGACGTTCCCGAGCTCTTTCACTCTTTTCTCTTTTTTTCTTTTTCCCTTTTCATTGCGCGACAAACTATATTATACGTGTCGTTTTTTGAAACAGACTCGATTAGCGTTGCTCCTCTACCCCCAATGACAGTCATCTCACTGCAAGCCACGCATTATCATCAATTATTATCACTTTTAATCTTTTATTCATTTTATTTCGTTTTGTATTTCACCATATGTATATTTGTGCATTATTTTTCGCGACTTTGCGTAGTCATTATCCATTTTTTTTATTCTATTCCATTTGAATATGTATATATAGAATTGTAGAGGTGGATTCGTGTTTCCTCTTGGCAGAAATATTCAGACTTGGAATTTTATAATTAATAGAGATTTTTATTTACTGAGAATTATATAGACACGTTCATCCAGACACGCGGTCATTATTGCAATTTTAAATGTAATATGCATGCGCACACGAATACCATCACGAATTTGTCTTTCTTAATATTGCGTTGAGCGTGTATATATTCGGTATGGGTATAATATTGTAGTATTTTACGGATGAAACAAATCAAACGTTATCAAGAATTCCATGGCGGTGATAAAGAACACAGACGAACGCCATGGTATTCGACATTCTTCGTGCGAGAGGATCAATTCTATATATAAATTTATATTTGTCTGCATAGACATATAGATATACACTCTCAACGAATAAACTTGTAAGTGAAGGCACCAGAAAACATTTTTTCTCAACATTTTTTACTTCTGTTGACAATGCAGAAAAAAAGCCATAAAACGTGCCGAGATTGATTGATGATAGGACGTGTTTGAGAGAAGTTGGTGAAGGAGAGCGTGTGTCTTTCTAGTTCCAATGGCAAACGCGAGTGTGGAATCTCCAAAAATGCCAGGCCTCCCGCATCCCTTTATAAATCCATCGTTTCGCGTTTTTGTTCTTTTCATTTTTATTATTTCTCTCCTGCATTCTTTTATCCTTTATTCATTTATTTGCCTGCCCCTCGGTAATATTTCTCCGTAGGTCTCTTTTCTACTTGCCATCAAACCGAGTGATTTAGTGCAGATCGTTGCGAGTGTATCACATTGGTTCACCATTCGTGGTCCTACGGCGCTTTCTTAATATACCTCTCTCCCGTCCTCTCTAATTCATTCATCCTCGCTGATGTTTTGCTTTGATACACTCTTTTATACACTTCTTCACTCATTTGACTTCTCACCGTCCCACGTGTGCAGTTACCTCAAATTTGTGAAGTTAACCCGATTAATTTGCATACAAATATATATGCACCTTATGAAGTACATCCGGTTTGCGAAAGGTTCATTGGTGAATCAGAAAAGAAAAAGATAAATGTTGTATGGAATAAAAAAAAACGAATAAAAATGAATAAAAACTGAAGTTAGATGCCGAAGATATCCTTTTCTCTTTTCTTCTCTCGCTCCGTTTCGATGCTCAGGAACTCTCGATCGGGGAGTTGCATGCTCGCGCTGATTGAAGCTACGCCGTGCTCAGCCATGAGATAATGTATGCGTCGTGAATTCAGGGGACGATTCCAAGTGCGATACCGCAGAAGAGGCGACGCTAGCTGTTCGACCTCCTGCTTCTTATTCTTTTTCCTCATCGTCTTCTCTTCTCTTTCTCTTATTCTTGTTCTCAACTCTTGTTGCTCTCGCAAATTTCTACGTAAACTCGCTCTCGCGCAGATACGATACGATCTCGCAGCCCCTGCGTACGCGCCTGTTTTACCGTGAACTTGCAAGGATGGTTAACTCATTGGACTTTAAATCGCTCCTGTTATTATAATAAGCTCTCGTTATTTATTTACTTCTTTTATTCCTCCAACCCCACAACATCGAAATATATTTCAGCACAATGCATCAAGCATCTATAAGTTTTCTGCCATTGGAAAAATTTATTAAATGAGATATCAACTTATGATTTATCTGATTATGTTGACGTCTTTCAGCTTTCCTAACGTACCGCGATTTGTAGCGGATTCAACTCGATGATAATCATCTGAATTGCATGAACCATCATGTCTATGTACCTCCATAAACGATTATTGTTTTATCGTCCCACAATCGACACATGATCAATCACACATCAATATCATAATGGTGTTAATCTCATAAAAAATGAGGTACGAAAAATAAATGAAATGGAATAAATTTAACGATTTGGTTGTTGGAGAATGGAACAACTGATGCGGCCCATCAGGATGTTTGCAATCAAGATGTATAGAATTACATGTGCGGAGTGGAAATGGAAAATGTCGGGATAATTTAAAGGGAATCCGTAGTAGCACTTATACATATACTATGTACATATTTGTATATTTATATACATATATATATCGATACTACTTGGACCTGGCCCGGGGGGAGGTCATCGAAAAGGCCACGGTCGTGGGGTTCAATCTAATTAAACGTGTTTCGATTCCACTCGTGCTGGATCCTATCGGATTACGGAGAGAGCCGCGGCTGGGCTCTTTCCGCCGATGGCAACGACCATCCTGGGGATACAGATCTGCATGAAGCGTGTATTGCAGGCAACTTGCTTTCTCTCTCTCCCTCAACTCTCTACCTCCTCCACTCAACGTACAATATATACGATACGGTCAACTGATGTTGCGACCAATTTGCAAAGGACCATGTACAATAGGCGTATTTGCGCGCACATCAACTGTGTTCTCAAACCGCAATTTAATAAAACTAACGAGAGAAAATAAATGAAAACGAATAAAAAGTCGAATAAACGCGATTTGACACATTTGCTCACGCTTTTCCACCAGCATCGCCATCATCCACGAATGAATAATACACGTACACACATCTATAAATAAATACAGCGGACAAACATACAAACATACACACATACGCATATATATTTATATTTATATGATGAGTGGTTCACGATGGTGAAGGCACGCGCTCCAGTATCTCCGAGGTGCCCATACTGTGTCGCTACTGTCTCTTTGCATCTTCTACATTTGGAATGGTCCGCGCGCACTCGGTGCATTATATGCAGAACAGGGTGGACCATAGTGCGCACCGTTGAATCGCGATACGAAGGGAAGAAAGATCGCGACGAGGTAAAGTGAAACAACCATCCAGGACATTGTACATGAAAAAAAGAGACAACGAATACAGATATATATAAAGAGTGGGCAGTGTTCCCTCGCGCGCTCGCCACCAGGATTTATATTACGATGCCACCAACTCTCGCACACATACACATACGGGTACACCTGACTTATGCAAAGCAAACCCACGTCCTCGTGCCCAAATAAATGTCACTAGGAAACAAAAACGTTCTCTTGTCTTCTCGGTGGCTCCCGTGTGTCCCCGCGCACCAGACTTCTCTACAACCCATATATATCCCATATAAATATATATATGTCATGCACGGGCGTTCGTTTTCGTCCTCGGATATACCTTGGGGCCCTCACATTCGCACGCGTTCAAGAGCACCTTCGCAACCCCATATTCACCACCGCCACCACTTTCACCATGCGCCCTCGCTCTTTCTTTCTTTTTCGTCATATTCCCCTTGTGCTCACTCTCGGCCTTCCACTCTTCTGCCCGGATGAAAAAGCCAACCATATTTCAATGACGTCATCGGTACAAAAGCATGGGCGTAGACGGGCGCGTGGTGAGTGCGAGAGTTGAGCACATGGAGAAGGAAATGGTGGAGGAGGAATAGAAGGTGGTAGAGGTGAAGGAGGACGAGAAGAAGGAGAGAATGAGCGCTCTCGACTGGTCGGATTTATTCGCGCGGTGACAAAGCACCTGCTGTCTCACCGTTGCCTCGCTAGCTCGCTCCATCGCCAACTCTCTTTTTCTTCTTCTTCTTATTCTTCTTCTTCCTACTCTATCTTTCTCTTTTCTTCATTTAACTGTATATGAGTATATATGTGTGTGATGTGATGCTCCTCTCTCGTGCATATCGCCACGACTCCTCCCGCGAGGTTACTTCGATATGGAACCCCGGTCTCCATTGTTCGTGCGCTCCTGTTCATCGCGCACCTTCTTCTTGTTCCTCTTGTCCTCTATCTCTGCGTGAGTCGTTCCATGCCCTCTTCTTTTGTATCTTCTCGATTTTTTATATTTTTCTCTTTTTCGTTATGTTCGCATATATTTCAGTAATTCCTCAGTTTTGTTTTTATTCAAACGTAACGCAATGTGTACAGTGAATAAACGCGTGGTGCGAAGTGATGATGACAGTGATTGGTGGTGCGAGCAGATTCACTTTGGGGTACTATTGGTGCACCATGAAGCGTAAGAAAATCTGAAGGGACAAATATGAAAAGTGATGCGGTACAGAGCGAGCACTGCTTTACAGGTTGTCGACGGGATGAGATACGAAAGGAATTCGTAATGGGATTTGAACTTGCTCAAGATCTTTGTGCACATCTATATACGCAATGGAGCATTCACCAATGTTACTTATGGCGCCATCTGTTTATCAGTCAGCCAACGATCATTTTCAAGGCGCGCAAAACAGCACTTTCAACTCTCTATCACCATATTTCATTCTGTTTTTAAATTCAAATTGTTGTTATGCACATACGCACGACAATAACTGACATCGTTACATTAGTTTCTGTCTACAACAACAGCAAAAAATTTATATCTTCTCCACAGTTGGCAATATCGCTAAATAATTGAATATAAAAAACAAAGTTCCGAACATTCTATTTTCAGGATAGTGGAAGTAAATGCGCGAGCGCAAAGCTCACGCTGATACGGTAACTAATAGCAAACTATATATGAGAGCCCATATACAAATGTGTATATACACTTTGCAGAGAGTCGCCGTATCTCTCTCACGTTTTCTCGCTCGTACACATTACGATGCCGTGAGGCTCAACCGGCCACAGCGCCCCTGATGAAGATAACGCCAAGAGTCTTTGAATTACGACTCGGACCAGGCAATAATAAATTCCGGCAAACATTCATTTTCGTACACGCAACTTTATGTCGTCCTTAGCTGGACTAAGCGCTCTCGAGCGACGTCATTTAGTATCCCAGTGATGGGCCTAATAGTCCGGTATAGATGTGTGTATATTATATATACATACACAGCGACCTTCTCATCGTTTGTATAAACAGCTACGTTTTGCACCAACATCACCGTCAACTCTCCATTTCGTCTTCTTTGCCTCTGTATTTCTTACTTGTCTTGACTTGTATAGCCACTAACTGTTTCAATACATTTTTCGACTCAATCTTTACATATTATAAATTCATTTGCAATATCAATCGACAATATTCCTTCTTGGCCATGAAAAAGTGAACATGGGAAATTACTTGGTCATTTTCAGTCATGAGAGTTCACACCCCTCTTGTGAAAAGACGAACCAACAGTTCCTTCAAATAACATCAATTGAAGACCGATTACAAGTGACATGACGATTCCACCAATTTCCCCATATATCCATGTGAATACGTCTTTGAACGGAAAGTGTACCCATTGCTATAATTGCGAGCGAAAATGTGTCTCGAATGAAGAAAGTGATCACGCATGGAATGGGAAGTGTACGGTATACGAAAATAAATATAAATCGTAGATCGAGACGGATGGGAATAATTGGATTGGCGGCTTGGGTCATCTAACACAACCACGGTGAGAACCGGCCGGGCGTGTTCATTGCCGCGAGAGGTGAGGGTTTGTCCGCATAGGCCGTGCGCGGAATCATATCGTATTATATACAAATATATTTATATGTTATGCGGCCCGCATCACAGTATATATATGTTCATATACATGTATATCTGCGAAGAGAGGCGCTCTCCACCTCATACTCATCCCAAGCTCTCATATAATTGCTGGCATCCATAACGCTGATGTATTTATGGCATTAACTCGCCTCTTTCTCGTATACGCGGCGTGCCGCCCCCGACCCAACCCGCGCGCACGGCCGTATAGCCCCGTCATGCAACCACAAGTAGAAATAATTGGTTGAAAACAGCGCGCTCTTGGGCGGCAATATATCCAGCTTACTCCCCGCTGTCGCATCGCTTAGATCAACTTCCCCGCCCGTTTGCAGCCCAAAACTCGCCGGCGTCGCGAGCATATTGTACGCTCATCCTTCGAAGACGACGACGACCTACCTCTGAGTTCTCAGCATTTATATGTGTTTATATGTATGGACAAATGCATACATATATATATGTGAGTCTGCCACAATATCAACCACACCGTCAACGCAGTGTCGTTGTTTTCATGCAATCTCCATTTGGCCTGTCTCCCATCCACAACACACAAACACACACTCGCTCAGATATATAAATATCATTCTTATTTGAATGGCTCTTATTTATGAAAATTGAATCGAAATGCTGTTTATTTATGATGGTAATTGGTCGCTTGTCTCAACTTTCTACCCAAGTGCAAACTGAAAAAAAATATTCATATATATATATATATTTTCAGCTATCTTATCGCTCTTTGGATAAGCTCCGATAATTATTCGTTCATCAATTTTAATTAAAATTGAGAAAAAGATGCAGTTTGAATTTCAACATTTATGTTTGGGATTTATCAAGCGGATAAACACGAGGGGAACATTGGGGTGAAGTACGAAAGACTGAGATGAAGAGAGAATGGAGAGAGAATGAAGAAGGGAGGTGGAGGGCATGAAAATTTCGATGCATGTGCGGCGTCGTGAATGTTATATGCTTTCATAGCTCCAACATATCTGTATATATACATACATGTACGTATACATATAAAATTCTTATATATCGATCGACTATCGAGATAAAATACAATACAAACGATTTTTCAGAGCATAAAGCAATAATGTATCCTACTTGAGCATCTCTTCTTTACTATAGACATGTTATTTTTGTTTTATTTTTTCCGCTGTTTCGTTTCTCATTTTTTCTTTCGCCTCGCCTTTCTCTCCTTTTCACCTTTTTCGTTATTTTACTTTTGAATTTCCGGCATTCCGCCGAGGTTGTTGAGCAGCTATCCGATTACTTAGGTTACATACCCGATCAAAGAGCCTAAGCGAATTTCCGCACGGTCTCAAGTCACGCACCACTCGCACACTCCTGTGATTTTAATGCTCTCTCCGATTCCTATACAACCAGAATTATCGGCTATTATTGCAGTCACCAACTCTAAATGCAACATTTCCCCTGTTCATTCAAAGTGACGATAAAAATGCAGAATCTCTAGGAATAGTTTCCACCACAACTACCTATTGAAATTGTCATCGTTTTTTAATTCGTAATGAATGATAACACTTCGACAATGGCTATAGCAAAACTACGTTTTCTAGACAATATTATGGCTCGTCTATGTGATAAAAGACTTTTGTACGGAGCTACAGTTGACGTTAAGCCACGGAGAGTTTCTAGAGCTACTTTCCGATAAATTTAATTGGCTGGACAGCCGGTTAATAACCTGGCGAAACGACCAGAGATAAGACGTGCGCTTTCCACACGACTCACATATGTATATACATAAATATATACAGCTGACATGTCTGTTTTATATATCCCTATATAATACACTACGATGGAAGACAGGTTGGCGGGTCCAGAGCGGATGACGGACCAAGTGAATCGCAACGAGTTGTCCGCAGCCGAAGAAGTGAACTCTGTGGTGTGAAAAGATTCACCAACCGGGTACACCATCTCTCCATCTTTTACTCGCATTTTCACTCTCTTTCCTCCCGCACTCTTCAACTCTTTCTATTCATTTTATCTCTCACTCGGGTTTTATACATATACTCAATGACGATGGGTCTACTTTTCAAGCAACGAGAGAGAAGAACATGAGAGAAACGGAGCAGAGCGCGCGGGGCACAACGCCCCGAAGATATGCAAACGTCTTGTGACTCGACACTTGGACATAACTCACGCGCACATATAGGGGCGCACACACCGTGGCGTTACCGGTGAGGACACTATAAACCTCGATACCAGGCGAATAAAATGCCGGATTTACAGTCCTGATACCGAACGAGACGGTCCTGTCCTGTTTGTCGCCTGTCTCATGCCCCGTTTTTCGCTCTATGGGTGTGGGTTGGCTCATCAGTGATGGCCACGTCGGGCAGTATCTTTTCGTACAGTACTATACGCGACATCACACCAACCCTGAGTGAAAAAAAAAAATTATACATGTATATGTGTGTATGCGCCTAACTTTGTCCGTTCACGCCAAAAGCGTATATGAATATACATGTATATAAAATATTTAGCAACATTTTATATTGAAAACAGAGGATTATATGTGTGGCCGATTGAAATAAAGAAAAACATGAGCGAGTCTGTCTGTTATCAAGTCTCTGTGGTCCTGCGAAACAACACACACACCCTTAATATATATATGAGTACACGAGTTTCGTTTCGATATACACATTTATGCCATTTCAAAGACGTACCAATAACCTATCCCTCTCTTGCTCCCTCTCCCTCCGCCATATTCCGATACGGGCTGTCACCATTTACACCCACCCACTCACAAACACATTTACGTATTTTCACCACCTTTGTTATAGTCTAACACAGGTATGTCGCAAATAGAAACTTTTTGCTCTTCCATGTTTGCTCAAAAATTGCGATAATTTCTGTCTTTAAACAATAATTTTCCAACGATTGAATTTTCATCACAAGTTTTCCTGGATGTCAAGTAAATATTTGATCATCAGCAGTATTGAATGCACAAAATTTCGCTGGCAGTTTTATATGCAGGGGGAAATATATTCATACGTGTATTCATTTTGTGCAAAACAATTGTACGTTATGTTGTGTTTATACGATTTATTTATTTGTATATATGTACGCTGCACTTGTATACATATATACAAATATAGGTATAGGTTTTAATCGTATGTCTTATACAAAAGATAAATAGATGATATAAAAGGATGCTCCCATCGCTACCCGTGTGAATATATATAGGTATACATAACCACGTTGTAGTAGTCAAGTGTACGAGGACATCTTCTTCGTGTATCATAAATAAACGCGTGTCCAACATCTCTCTTTCCTTTTCCCTCATTCCTTCCCACTCTCTCTCACTCCCTTGCTCTCCCAGGCACTGAACAAAAACGGTGTGCCGTGAATATATCAATTCGTCGACAGAATTAATAATTCGACGAGATGGAGGCGAAGAAAAAAGTGGAATACAGCAAAGGAAAGAGGAAGATTGAACGAGTATAGCGAGAAGTTGGATAGAACAAAAACAAAGATTGAAAGCGAATGATGGAAAAAAATAGGAAAAAGAAGAAAAGGAGGAGAAAAAAATGAAAAAAATAGAAGGAAAGGCGAGGAAAAGAAGAAGGAAGAAGCTCGATACCTCTACCTCTGCATTATGTGAAGGGGGGCAGTAAATAAAGGGGCTCATGTTTTCTCTCTTTTTTCTTTTCACCCTTTCTCTATTCTGTCTCATCTCTCTGCTTATCCACAGACCGGGCACAAACACGAGCGTTGCAAAATACACGGGCATTAGGTGAAGAGATCCACGCAGATTCTGAGAATGCATATAATTAAGCACACTGCACGGTGTGGTGCGTTGTGGTGCGTTGTGGTACGTTGTGACGCTTCAGTATACCAGCCACACGTATCGACACACATATACACTTTTGTTTATTGGGAAAAAGAGTTAGTTTCGCGGGATATAGTTGGCGTGGTGAGTATAAAAATGTTTGCGTATTCCCATACGCACATCCATAGTCAAACTGTATACGAGGGCTGTATGCTGTCTGTCTTTTTCTGTTTGCCGCGAGAGATCCAACAGCTCTCAGTCTGGGTGATCTATGTATCGGCTTGTACTACTCGCCAAACCGGGCAACTGTGTCTGTTTATTCGTTCTCTTCTTTCAACCCCTCCGACCCGGTCGCTCTTGCACTATGCGCCTGTTTCTTACTTTATTATCGAGGTTCAAATGAGAATTTATGTAGACATAAACGCTTGTGTCAGCAACACAACGCGTAGGGGGAGAGACACACAGATGAGTGAGCATTTATTATATTATATCACCTGAAATATATTCGCAATAGAAACATCTGCAAAGTCGTCTCGATACGTTCTTGTCCTCGTATCGACTGTAAAACTAGTTTGTATTCTATACTTCTGATTCTTTATTAAGATCGCCCCTGGAAACTCATGAAAAAGTTCACGATTTTGTTTATTACATCTCGTGATATTGAAATATTGTGTCATTGAAATGCAAAACTGGTATCTTCCGTTCTCAGTCGCATTTTATCACATCAGTGATAGATGAAATTGAATATAAATTCAAATACGAGACCATTTTTAGTGAGGGGTCATTATATGGAGTTGAGAAGGGTGAAGTATTTAGAAATGACATGATGAGAGAGAATCTGAATATGACTGCCTGTTCGAGTAAATGTTATATCGATGACAAATGTCTTTAATTTTCCTTATTTCATCCATATGCAATGTTGAATGCAACGCAATTTTTATTGTCATGAAGTCGTTGAAATATAATTCACCTCATAAGAATCGACTTTCGCTGCGTTTAGTTGGATTAACGCGGAAGTTACTGTCACCACAAATCATTATTAGCATATTATCGGCGACACTTATCAGGGCGTCGCGAGCGCATATACTCTATACTCCCTCAAATAAGAGAGTTACCTATAAATCACTGTGATGGTAGTAGTATAAATGTATTAGTGGTAGTATGTCTCAGCACTGTAGCAATAATTCATTCGTTAACAGGCATATAATTATGATGGCGAGCAAAAAAAAATGAAGAAAATGAGAAAAACTCGCGAGGTTTATCGGTGATTTTAACAGTTACGAATGGAAATGTATTATCGCACCCACGCACACCCCCAACAATATTATTCTCCCCCCGAGTATAATAATTCACAAGTATTCAAATAATGTATACGGAATATTGCTCACCAGCGATGTGAAAAAAAAATATATATCGGTGATGATAAATAGATATATACATGTATAAATGACCGATAAATTCTGTAAAAAACTATATGATGGCTGATTCTACTGCCAAATCGCTATAAACCTTCTGTGACAGTACATTTACCAAAATACTCGTGAAATTTGGCAAATGTACACATACGATCTCCTAACTACAATATGATTTTATAGATCTCTCGATAAATTCTGCGGACTAATTTCGATAATTCTATCTAGCCATTGTCATTATCGAATCGAATCATATATGATAGCCAAACCTTTTCATTCATTTGAGCTTCTTCATCCTCACTTCTTGAACTATTCGATGTATACGAATAATGACTGTACATTCGATGATCCGCAACCTAAACCTCTTGGAGAACTGAATCATCTCTGTTTACCAACTTTTCAATGATGTCCCGGAATCTGAGGAATATGTATGATCGTTACAGAATATTTTCATGAATTGAATTATATACGCAGAAATAAAAATAATAGTAGGAAAGTAACCTCGGGCTTTGACATCGGGGCCGTAATATATTATATCATGAAAATGTTGTATCATAGATCATCTCCCAGTTTAAATGTACCGGTTGAAAAGAAAAAGGTAGCTCTATCAGTCAATGGCAATGATAAAAGGTAACTATTGATGAATAATAGCTCTCAACACATCAATCAGATACTGAATAAACTCGAACGAACGCGCTGAGATATTCAAAATGATATAGATATCATTAAAAATTGAGGTGGATCCGCGTGAAGTATGCAGGGAGTTCATTCGCTTCCTATAACGAATTCCAATGAGCACCGCGATGATTCTAATGGCTGTTATACTATACCAAAATCCCAACTGTATGAGGGTCTGTGACATCGCGTAAAAGATAAAGAGTAGGGATTAACCGCGTATGTGGCCAATGATCATGAACAAATCTGAATTGCGCATTCATCTTTGAGTCCGACACGTCGACTTTTTCTATATTCGCTTCATCCTCGGTATTCTTTCATGATATGCGTATGGCGCGAACTGTTCTGAATAAAATTCCGAATGGGAGCCACTGTATGAAACGACAAGTGCGCCTCCACCCGCTATATGTCTAAAAAATATCTGGAATGCGCAGGTGGCGCTGACATCGATCCAAATCCGCGTCCAACCAACTGCGTGCCACGAGCCCGCCATCTTTAGTTGACGGATCACCGTAGTGAGATACTGAGGAGGCAGGAAGCTGACAAAACGGCTACAACGCATGTGTGTGTGTCCACCATCCAAGTGAGTCATCCCAGGAACGCCAAAGCCCATCGGGAAATTCAACGACTGAAATTTGCGTGAAGACGGTGAGTGTATTTTTTTATATAAATCATTCAATATTAACATTGCACAAGGTGAAAACCAATGATGATGTTTAACGCGCACACTGTTTACGCTGGGTGTGTCAAAATGTTCTGTCCATGTTCCCATCTCACTTCCACAATCGTTTTCACATTTCATTTCACTCTTAATCCCTTCTACACTCCCCTCTTCTGCATTTCTTTATTCTCCTTCCTATAATGTCCTGTCTCCCTTGTCGCACCATCTCTTCCCTTTCTTTCTTTCACCCTGTTCCCTTATGCCATCTCTGTCTGCCTTATTATGTCTTTGACTGTACCCCTCGGGCATCGACGCCAGCGCTAAGAATTGTCAGAAAATGGTGTTTCATTGCATTCTACAGTCCTTTGTTGTTGCTTTGGAGTAAGTGAGAACACACAAGAGGGAGAGAGCGCAAGAGATTGCACTCCCACCCTCGCCCTTTCTTTCACTGCATATATATACTTCATAGAAAAAAAAGAAATATCCCGACTTTCTGTGTGTAACAGCGTCGCACCCCCGCATTCTTTCATCAGCGTCACGTTTCCGTGTATTGGAAAATCTTGAGCGTCATTGCTTCGCGCACATTTGTGATTTGGAAAACGTTCACGATAAAGAACTCATGTATATATACGAGTGAATTGAAAGATTATCAAGTATAAGTGGCATTATAATATTCGTGTCGTGATACTGTTAATGGTGATTTAATCACCCGAAATATCAGTACCTTGATAGGGAAAATATTCATGAAAAGATTCATCAATAAAAAAAGGGAATATCCCACTTAAAGCGAAGAAAAGGAAAATATATTCGTTTACTGTTTAGGTGTGGAGAGACTCATCTTTTGGAGCCATGAGTTCCAATCAAATGAGACCTGGTATGTTGTCATTTTTTCTCACTTGACAATCTTGTTGTACTCCTTTCAAAAAGGTTGATACTAACTTTTGTTCTATCAATAGTGTCCCATGGTAATTACCAAGGACCGGGTGACTTACCAATGGGTTCAGCGAAGGAGCAAACACTTATGTGGCAACAAAATTCTTACATGGGTGACTCGGGAATTCATTCCGGAGCTGCCACCCAAGCACCATCACTCTCAGGCAAAGAAGATGACGAGATGGAGGGTGACCAATTAATGTTCGATTTGGACCAAGGTTTTGCACAGGGATTCACTCAGGATCAAGTTGATGGTTCGTGAATTTTAATTTTGCTCGCTGATGAGAAGAATTCTTGATCAATAATATCACTATCTAATAAGATTTTGTTAAATGATTACATAACAGAAATGAATCAGCAGCTGAGTCATACACGCTCTCAACGTGTACGTGCCGCTATGTTCCCCGAAACTTTGGAGGAAGGCATTGAAATTCCATCAACACAATTTGATCCAGCCCAACCTACTGCTGTCCAACGTTTGGCTGAGCCGAGTCAAATGCTAAAACATGCTGTTGTAAATTTGATAAATTATCAAGATGATGCCGATCTTGCTACACGTGCAATTCCAGAATTAATCAAATTACTCAACGATGAAGATCAAGTGGTTGTATCTCAAGCTGCAATGATGGTGCATCAGCTGTCGAAAAAAGAGGCGTCACGTCATGCTATTATGAACAGCTCACAAATGGTTGCTGCATTAGTTCATGCGATTTCCAACAGTGACGATTTAGAGTCCACCAAAGCTGCTGTTGGCACTCTTCATAATTTGTCCCACCATAGGCAAGGTTTACTGGCTATATTCAAGAGCGGTGGTATTCCTGCATTGGTCAAACTTCTCAGTTCTGGAGTCGAATCCGTATTGTTCTATGCCATTACTACTTTGCACAATTTATTGTTGCATCAAGATGGTTCGAAGATGGCTGTACGTCTTGCTGGTGGATTACAAAAAATGGTGGCATTATTGCAGCGGAACAACGTGAAATTTTTGGCAATTGTTACTGATTGTTTGCAAATTCTCGCGTATGGTAATCAAGAGAGCAAATTGATCATTCTTGCATCTCAAGGACCAATCGAACTTGTTCGTATAATGCGCTCATACGATTATGAAAAACTCCTGTGGACCACATCACGTGTGTTGAAAGGTACTGGAAGGAAAGGCTTTTCGTAAATTGCGTTCGTTTCACTCTCAAAGTATATTTATTTTCCGATTTCTCATTTTCTTTTAGTATTATCCGTATGCTCCAGCAATAAGCCAGCAATCGTTGAAGCTGGTGGAATGCAAGCACTGGCAATGCACTTGGGTAATCCAAGTCAAAGACTCGTTCAAAATTGTTTGTGGACATTGCGAAATTTGTCAGATGCTGGTACAAAAGTCGATGGGCTCGAAGGACTCTTGCAGGGGCTTGTGCAAGTGCTTGCATCCAATGATGTTAATGTCGTTACATGTGCCGCTGGTATTCTGTCAAATCTCACATGCAATAATCAGCGAAATAAGGTGAGATGTTCAGAAACAGAAGACGAAACGAACTGTTATAATTAAAACAGAAATTACAATTAAAGTATGAAAAACTGTTCTTTTATGAAATTTCAGGTGACGGTATGCCAAGTCGGTGGTGTTGATGCTCTCGTTCGCACAATTGTTAGCGCTGGAGACCGTGAAGAAATCACTGAGCCAGCAGTATGTGCCCTGCGTCACTTGACATCACGACATCATGAAGCAGAAATGGCACAGAATTCCGTTCGTGTGAATTATGGTATACAAGTGATAGTGAAATTGCTTCATCCACCATCACGCTGGCCATTAGTCAAAGCAGTTATTGGATTAATCCGAAATCTGGCATTATGTCCGGCCAATCATGGGCCATTACGTGAACACGGTGCCATTCATCATTTGGTTAGACTTCTGATGCGTGCTTTCCAAGATACGGAAAGAGTGAGTAAATTTGGAAAAATACAGATAATAACATCGCTATTGAGAAAATAAAATTACATTGAATGACTGATTGATAGCAACGAAACTCTGTTACTGGTATGGGAAACCAGCAAGCCTATGCAGACGGCGTTCGTATGGAAGAAATCGTTGAGGGAACAGTTGGTGCACTGCATATTCTCGGTAGAGAGTCGCACAACAGAGCCATTATTCGATCACAAAATGTCATTCCCATTTTTGTGCAGGTTAGAGAAGTTTGATATACATAAACGGTAATGTCGGTCCTATTTTCTTCATGTGTACATCTTCACGATTTTTCCAACAGTTGTTATTCAATGAGATTGAGAATATCCAACGTGTTGCCGCTGGAGTCCTTTGCGAATTGGCATCTGATGATGAGGGTGCTAAAATGATCGAACAAGAGGGGGCAACAGCACCATTAACAGAATTATTACACTCTCGAAATGAGGGGGTAGCTACTTATGCTGCTGCTGTTCTTTTCCGTATGAGCGATGATAAACCGCAAGAGTACAAGAAACGGTTATCAATGGAGTTGACAAACTCTTTGTTACGTGAAGAAACAAATGTATGGAACAATCCCGATTTTGGGATAATGGGTCCCGATTTACAGGTATGCGTTCCAGAATTCATTTCTAATGCTCATGAGAAATTGTTGTGGAACGAATGAGTTCTTCACGAGCGAGTTTCTTTGTACAAAGTTGATAATGCTGCGTAAGAAATTGATTTGAAGTCGCAAGCTTTTTATTCGTCCGCGTAGTATTGATTTGTATACGTTGCTTTCGTTCACGAGTTCAATGTTTGTAGGAAATATTTGAAAAAGAAAAACAAAATTCATAATCCCGGCGATACAACGATTATATTAAGGTAGGCAACGAAAATTGAAGATTTCATCAGATCGTAGTAAATTTTGCAGACTGCTATCAATCTTGAGAAGGCATAAGATGTAAATATATAGTTCTGTTTGTTTTGGCACGTTCCACATACATACAAATACCTGTGATCGCACTCTCACATCAAATATATTTAATTTTGTATTCTAAACAGAATCATCACAGTTCCCGTACAGTAATACGCGTAAATAATCAATCATCTGCCATCACAAGATTTTGTTTTTGCATAAATGTCTCATATCATTTTTTTCTGATTCATTTATTACCTAGAAGCACGGAATTACTTCCTTTTTCACATTTCGTTCTTTACCATATTGAAGAATGTTAGATTTTCATTTTGATCGTTGCTACCTAATCTCCAGGACATGCTTGGCCCTGAACAAGGCTTTGATGGTATGTATGGACAGGGACCCCCTAGTGTTCACAGCAGCCATGGAGGTCGTGCCTACCAACCTCAAGGTAAATTTGACCATTCTCCATACGCAAATGAGCAAATATTATATCAGACATATACTCCAGTCTTTTGATCCTTTCATTTGTAACATATCAAATCTATCTGAACTTATATGGAACAAATTCAGTCGATAAGTCTTTACACACAATCTAAAGATCGCTTCTCTGTGATGGTTTCATTCTTTATAAATTTAACACCTTAATATTTTGGCAGCGGCATAACACATGGACTTAAGTTTAAAATAATGGCTATCATCAAAATAAATCGCAAGTAATCTATACGTGAAATTCAATACATAATATTTTTTCACTGATTGATATCGCTTCAGTTTTCTATTTAACACAATATATTGTACTATCGTGTATTGTTGTAATTGATGTTGTTGCTAGTTAATGTAACCTCCTATTTGTATTGCATGTGCTTTGTGTTTTTGATTGTGGTATCACTGTGGACTTGAATAGCAATAGAATTCGATAACATTAAAGTGTTTGCGGATTTGACGGATGAAAGACACCCGACAAAAATTCTTTCTTGGTCATATATGACAACAGGAGCATTCAACAAACGCCAATGCAGGCTTATATTTTATGGTGCTTTTCATCTCTCCCTCTCAGATGTTTATTGAGGCTGAAAAATCAATAATGCGTCGCTGTCGTTTCTCTTCTAATTTTTTAACTCTCGCATATTCTCATTCTCTTGTTTGAACGTTCCATTTCTCTTTGGCTTATTTTTCTCGGGCATTGTTGAGATTACAAGTGGTACAGCTACAAAAAAGCGACGTTTTTCGTCTGATGTACGAGAGCGACGTAAATCTTTTGTTCACTCCTTCTCTATGTCGCAAATTTAATGCGACGGATTTAAATGAATCGCCTACATTAGATAGATGAAAGAACTGATGCTGCTATCTATTCAATTCCTATCAATCACTTACAATCTGATGTATATCAATAAGTGTATTAATTTGCTCTTCACATCAATTTACAGCAAGTTATGACCAGATTCCAATAGACTCAATGCAAGGTTTGGAAATAGGCGGTGGATCAACATACGGCGCAATGGATGCAATGGATGTGGCACACGAGGGAGATTTGAGCTTTGATCATCTTGACGAGCTCCCAGCGCCGCCGCAAGACAACAATCAGGTCGCCGCTTGGTACGATACTGATCTTTAAAAAACAAGAGGGAAGTCTCTGAACAAAAAGAAAATGGAGAGAAAAAACCTGCACACTCCTTGAGTTAATTCGTCGCCGGGTCAAGTATTAAATGAATTAATTGCGTCCCCCTCCCCCACTCTCCTCAAGGGGTTTACCGAATAATTTTGACGTGCAGTTGATGAATAAAATATCTGATGATATATATAAAAATTGAGCAAGAATTAATTGAAGGTCTCCTCCAGTGTTTTCCTCTGTTTGTTTGTATTTCATCTTCAATAAAAGAATCACTGTCTATGAAATTTGACAATTCAATTTCACGTCAAATGTACTTGAGAGACTGGAATAACTACAAATAATTGAATGGAAAAATGAAAAGGAAGAATAGCTGTAAACAGAAACCAATATTGACCCAAGTAATAGGGCAACGTATTTTATTTTATATCATTTTCGTCCTTATTTCATTTTTTTCACATAATCGTAATTTTTTATGGTGACTATTATGGTTGAATATATATATATAAGATCGGAAGAG
>JABMBR010013548.1:0-34171 GCA_018881525.1 Meteorus sp. PSUC_FEM 10030008
TATATATATATATATATACATGGGCAGGGAAGGAGTGCGAGTGGATGACAACGTTCGTCGTGAAAAGCCACGCGAATTGCACTCGAGGTGCACAGGCACTTTGCCACCACTGATCCTCTAAACACGCTGTGGAGAGAGGAGGGATCATCAGGCATCATTGCTGAGGATTGAGGAACGCGGACGCGGGGACGAACAGGAGAGATTCCCTCAATCCCCCAACGCTCGTCGAGCTAATCCCCGAGTAATTGTCGTTGTCTCTATTACTATACACTATCACGTTTATGTTTTAGATATGAAAATAAAATTGTGGATCAACACTTATTAATCTTAGAAATCATCAACTAATCAATTTACACATCAATTTAACTTCATATTTATCACAAATATATTCTACATTTTATTACAAATTTTAGATTTGTTGATTGACTAGAGATGGTCAATTCATTGCTTGCTGATGTATTGGATTCCAGTCACGTGTGTGACCTTTGATTTTTTTTAATCCATATTGTTGTCTCACAACTAGCATAAATGTCATCGTAACATTGACATTTCGCACGAAAATTGAGGACTGTCTCATTTCGCTTCTCAAAATTGCAGTTCATTTTTTTTTTAGATTCGTCCAACAATATTTTCACTGCCGTCACTCGTCATTATTGATGAGTTATTTCAGATTGTCTAAATATTTTGTTGAATGAACGATATGGGAATATTGAAATGTGAAATTTATGTGAGTGATATATTAAGGAAAGTACATAAATTCTCAAACCGATACGCATGAAAAGTATTCCTCATGAATACTTACATAAAGAAGAATTCGGATTTGCAGAATATCAATAATGAGATGTTTATAAAAAATGTGTATGTCTTTGTATTTGTATTACAACATATACACATCATCGATAAATTCATGCGTCATCCCACCAAGTGCAATAAGCTGATTGGAATTGTGGCACGCGCGCGAATTCTCACCAATTAAATAATGATATCATTTAAGCTTGATTTGTCATTTCATGTTATGAACTCCATCACTAAATTAAGTCGCGAAACTTTTGTAAATATTCCATTCACGATATCAATTCATGATTATTTGTCATTTTTAAATGGTGATTCTCACTACCAATTAAATGTAATGATGAGTCCCAAAATAAACACGTTCAGAATTGATTTTCTCCTATTGTAATTCCAGTTATTGTCAAAATGAATTACAAAGACAAATTCAAGAAAATGTTTTTATATTCGTGAGCGAACGTATAAGATTTCTTTCTAATAGATTTTCAGAAGTGTTCAGAACACCTGTGAAGGAGAACAAGTCAATAAATATTAATGATCTGATTTATTGAAGCGAAAATTTTCAGACGAAAAAGAGGTTAAGCATATTTATATCACAAAATATCTCGAGATAATTTGAACAAACCATATATTCTTCTTTCTCATTTTTCAACAATTTGAAAAGAACACATGTCGTAATTTTTTTCTCGACTAATACACATCATATTTCTGTCCTTGTAGAAATCACGTGACAATCTGTATTTGAGGATGTGAATAGTGTACACAGTGGTGAGATAAAAATTAAAAAAATATAAAGACACGCCTCTGCCCAAAGTTTTAAGAGAGCAATAAACAACATGACATGCGTTAAATTTGTACTTTTTATTTCTTACACAATTGTATTGTGCTCAACACGTGATCTTTATTTCTTTGGGCACGTTTTCGAATGAGTCAAACGTGATGATAGGATAATTGCGTGCAAGTGCTACTAAATGTAAATAGTCATGTAAATATCCATTTGATCACGCACAGCAATAAATAGATTTAAATTCATATGATTTCCATCACGAATAATTGAAAAACTGAACAATTATATTCCTGACATTGTCCCATCAACTCAATGGAATTTCATAACACCAATATGACAAGAATAGAATGAAACTTGTATTTCTCATGGGGGTTGATAGTCATAATATACATAAACTTAATTGAATCCATTTCAAGTAATCCGGCTATTTCTAGCACGATAATTCCCTATCGGATTCACTTGAACTACCCATACTTAATTTATTTATCACGAATGAAACCTCTACAGCATGAATTGATAAAATCATCAGAATTGAATGACCATCAACTAATTATGAACCAACAAATTCAAATAAGAATTTTGCAACCAACAAATTACATAAGGAAAACCTGTTCTCAACGATAATGGATGTGAGAGCATTAATTTATGAACTAGCCAAGTGATTAATCATAAAATAATTGATATAATATGAAAAAAAATTGACTGCATGCGATTATTTACGCGAATACCATTCAAATTGCCACGAGTATGTGGTCAATTAGAATTAACATACCTTTGTGAACTGCCACTGACCATTGTCTCACTGCTAGTACGTACTAACTGAACTCAAACAGACCCTTTTAAATAAATGATGGACTCAAATATTTCAGGGAATAGCAGAAGAGACTATTTGATAAAAGCCACAAGTAAACATGGATAGGATGTTACACTGTAAAGGGATTCAAAGTTCACATTGTGTACCATGAAAAGTTCAATATTCCGGATGTTTGCAGTAGTATCTTCACATTGGAAAACAGATAACACCTAGGGGACACTGAAAGAAACGGTAGCTGCATGTAATGTGGATTTCGTTACGAAGGGCAATCGAAAATAATATTCGTATTGAATTTCAATGTTTTTCTTATTATTGAGCAAATAGATTTTCGAATATACTTACCACACGCACATAAGTACTACGGGGACTCGATATAAAGAATTAGTATGTTCAACCGTAGTATGAACAGGGACTTTTCCAAAACTCACGATTCGTATATGCGCGGGTACCAAACGAACTATCTGAGGGAGAGTTTGATTTCTCACCGTGTATTTATATAATTTATCATGGGGTGGATCCCATGATAGGTGATATCAAAATATTCGTGATTGGGAATGCAGTTTGTCTCTTAATGAGGGAAACTGCATTCCTATTTATTTTTCAATGTAATCATTGATAGTCATTAATGATAACTAATTGTTTTTGAAGGTATTTCCCTGAGGCTCAAGAAGGGAAAGTCATTTATTGAAATTATTTTAATCTATGGAGCCGTTGCCTTTACAAGAAGAATTCAATGGAGGAAGTGCGAAGTTATCGGTAAGTCTGCACCTGGAAAAATTATTCAAATATAAAATCATTGATATGCAACGATGTAGTTGGTCTATTTATACTCAGTCTACCGATACAATAAACGTGATAATCATGTCATCCGGTAGAGCTACAGTGCGGCTGTTGGATTAGAAAACGTTTATCTTGATGGTATCACACCTATTTGTTTGAAGTTCAATCACGTGTTCAATTGTTCCACGGCATTTCCAGCACGTGCAGGTGGAAAATAAACAACAAACTTAATAATGAAGGACTGCCTTATCAGGGTTCTTGAGAAATATTTAATCCCACGATAAGCAACGTTCGTGTTACCTGTATCACATTTTCCTTTTTTATCAGGCGTTGATACTTGTGAGAATCATAATGTTGGATTTTAATCCCAACATTCATATATAAATTTCATTATTTACATACGTTCTCAACTTGATACTTCGATTGGGAGAAGATTGATATTTCATTGAATATTTTTGGCCGTAGGTAAAGAAGATATCGGACTAAAAATTTTATTCGTTCGGTTTATTGTCGTAAGATGTCGCGATTTACAATATTGAAAATTCAAATTGAATAATAGAATGGCCATGAGAGCGCGTGCGCAACTAACACTCGCGCATACATGAAAAGAACACGTTCGCGCACGCATTCACACACGTTCAGAATTGTGTATTGCGCCTTTGGTACTGGTAACATTCAGCATTTTACCACACAAGCCGGTGAGAATCCCAAAGGGGACAGAGGAGCCCAGACCCTGAACTGGTTCGACGCGGTCCTCTCTCAAGGGGCCAAGATGGCGAGTGTGCTCCTTGTTGTATTGTTCGCGGCATTGCTCAATTCAGGTATATAAATTTTTTCGTGCCCCGAATATTATTTACTAGCGGCGTAAAAGCAATATTGAACAATTGAAGGTACAACTTATTACTAAAATATGAGGAGAAAGTGACGTAAATAAATAAATAAATGTGTGATAATTTCGTGCGTGCGAATTGGGGATAGTGAAAAGAAAATTTCATTCAGGACAGAGAAATACGAAGAAAAAATGAGTCAACTTTTCGTAAAAATGTGAGATTAAAATTGAGTGATATCCAACAGCAGTTACAATAAAATAATAAAAATAAAAATAGCGACAACAATCACGATTATTGCGTGTTGGTGTTTTAGAGTGTTGTGTTTTTCATCGCCACATTGTGTGTTCCATCCCGCGCATTTTTTCTCTCCACCTTTTTCGTTATTAGAACGCGCGCTACAAGAAATTGATTTCTGAAGAATAACTCGAATTCAATGTTTTACAGTGTAGAACAAATACAGAGTGGTAAAAAAACAACGAACGGCGATAAATTGAAGTGTTGAAAGTAAATAACAATACAAAACGACATGAGTGCAACAACGAGTACAGTTGACCAACCGGCGGAATCCTCATCATCCACTTCATCGTCACGACATTTAGTTAGCAACAATGATAATGAAGAAGTTGAGACACTTTTGGATGAGAAAAATCGTCTAATCGCACGTCAATATGCTGAAATTGAAAGATTACAACGTGAATTGTCAGAGGTGATTGGTGAACGCGATGCTTTGATTTGTGATGTGTCAAAATTTAAATTTGAACTTGAAATGGCTGATTTGAAACGTCTGCATGATGACAGGTCAGTAATTTTACATTTTAATCTTGCAAAATCCCAATAATGCAGAAATATTTTGTACGTAATGCTAAACACGCATCATCGCGATCCAATGTTTGTTCCGTGAAGGGCATTTCATGTTTTGTTGTTCATTTTCCTTCACTCCAATATCATTCAAGGCACTTTTGTTGACAAAACTTGTATTCAATTGATATCCATACAGAATTTATGAGAATCAACTGAGAACACAATTTGTTCTTTATGTCAAACGAAACTTGGTTGACTTCGCAAAAATATTACTGAAAATTAACCCAATATTGAATCAAAAATCGCAAACATTTTACTTTTCTTGAACAGTCGTCGATGTTTTCATATTTTTTAGTGAACAATTTCATCTCGTCTTCAACACTACATTCGACCATTTTTTTAATTATGAATTCTACATCATTCAACGAGTTATCCTAACGGTAACTCATCATTTGGAATTGAACAATAGTTTGTAATTTAAATGCCTTTTATTTTTTCAATATCGAGTTTTCGAGTAGTTTGAAAGATATTTTACGAAGTTTGTGTCACAGTACGCATACGTCATAGAAAAATGAAGATTAAAATCTGAAAGTATATTTCTGGCGTGTACGTCAACGTAAGAAAAAGTGTTTCTCAATTCAATATTCCATTCCGTTAAATCCAATGATAATCTACTTTCAAATTTTCAAATGATTGAAATATCTCCGAAACATTCAATACAACAAAATTTATATTCACAGCGATTTTACATTTCGAATATTTTTATAACCAAAGAATTTATTACAACTCATTTGACTAAAGACGCCGACGAGATTTTTTCATTTCCTAATATCAAATATTCGAACCGTTACATAAATACCGAAGAAAAAATTTATTTATATTGCATTCATGGCCGTTTATGATTTGAACTTCAGAATCAGCATCACCAAAAACCTTTGCGGTATCTTCGAGATTATTTTTAAGCTGTTCCCTTTTCAATTTCGTCCCAACAAAGAAATCATTTCATCTACTTTCGAATATTTATCTTGAGAGCATCTTGATATTTATCTTGATACATCCTGTAAATAAAAATTCAATTCCAACCTTCTCTTTGCCTCTCACTCCCATAATACGTTAACCTTTAATCTGAAAATACCATAAAATAAAACACACACTGTTACAAAAATGAATACACCAAAGCTGCGTTAGTCGAGCGACGAATGATGGTGAATGATCATTATACGACCTTGTAAGGCCAGGTACATCTACATAGCCGTGGGCGATTTGTTATTTCACCCAGGCGAAAAGACACAGCGAGAGAGGAAGTTGACTTCGTGTTACAAAATCGCGTGAAAGAAATAGAAATATCACATTGTGTTTACTTGAATCACTCATGGCTATGTTTGTTTATCTGTTTAATTCAAATGGGATGATGAGACATGTTTGAAAATTTATTCTCTCACGGACGATTAACCCACGAAAAGTAGTTCAGTAATGTACAACGACATTCCAATGTTTATTTATACATAAATAATACCTTGGGGTCCGTTTCATCTTTATTTACTTTCCCATTGGGAATTCCTACATCAATTCAACTATTGACATAATAAATAAATGAATATTTCAATATTTCCCAAAGTTTTAAAGGTCCATGTTGATTTTTGTAATTGAAATTTAATTTATTTAATCGCTTTCGTTCTTTTTTTTTCTCTCGGGTTTCTTTGACGCTTCATTTAATTATCCCACATTTGTATGAAAATAGAATAAAATATATAGAAATACACAACATCAGGGTCAAACTTTGACAGACAACGTTCAATGTACAGACTGGTGATGAATTTAATCAAGTTAGCACCAAAGAGGCGCCATCATGACTTGTTTATCAGTCTGTGTATTGTATCGACAACTTTTAACGAGACAATAAATGTGTCCATTAGAATAAATTTATTGGGATGGAACGTTGGATATTTTTTAACATATTCAATTGATAATAATTCCTTTCATTTCTTGTATTAAAATATTGACTTTTATCCATTCAATTGCGTAAATACGACGCAAACGGTAAATGAACTATGGTGTATACATAGAGATAGATAACAGAGAATGTTAATCGACAGCGGATAGTGTTGCTCATCCTGTCGCGTATAATTAACAATAGGCTGACAATATATAAGCATTAGCATTATCCGTGGAGGCACAACACGAGTTTATATATATATAGACATCCGCCCACGTAAAGAGGATTCCACTCGGGTCCATCACCTCTGCGCGTCCCATTTCAATGCAACACTGATACAAATAAACATTAATGTGTATGAATGTATTTGAATTTATACGGGTAATTGATAAATAGAATTTTTAATACATATGTAAACATGCGATGGGAATTAAAAACGTCAATGGTTGTGAAATCTTCGAATTTTTCTTTTACCATTGGATTCATTTTAATTTGTTGGGTCAAATGTGGTACATGTTGAAGTGACATATTTATTTCGTTACGTTCTGATACTCGAGTTGCCCCAATTGTTCACGAAAATATATTTGTGCCAACATTTGTTGATTTAATTTTAGGAGAAAATTTTAGGAGTTGTATGTGAAATTTAAATTATTATTTCCGTTTAGTATTTATTTAACGCTACAACACCTTTATTTTCTAATTTTTTTTTCTTCTCGCACATTCACTCACATTACCGTGACGCTTCGTGTTATTTATGGTTTTTATCGAGACAGTCGAGTGGTGGATAATTTATTTGTGAAAATATTGATACAGAATGTGAAATATTTTAATTATAAATTATCATGAATTTATTTAATTCATTTGTTATATTTGTGAAAGTTTATGATTATTTTTTTAATTTCTTTGTGGAAAAAATCTGTGCCCGTCTGAATTGTTATAGTCGTTGTCAATACCATAAAATTACTCAACAGAATACAACAAAAAATTTCCAATATCAATATGAGATAAAAAAATTTTTTTAAATTGTCCATACATTTCAGCCTTACATAACCGAATAAATCGTTTGATAACATGATATAATATAACCTGTCGATAGATCAGTTCGATAGAATTGTTCGACGATGCGTTGTACAACTCGCTCTCTCTCTCTCTCTCTCTACCTTCTGGCATTGGCAACGGGTCACAGCCCATTTTCCAACGTTCAATTAACCCCACAGGTTATAACATATAACCGTTTGTCGATTGCCCTCGGACGTGATTTCAATGATTAATATTGCAAGCCAAAAGCGTTTGAGAATCCATACGATCATTCAAATTTTCTAATAATTTCCGAATTATTAATTAATTCATGAAAATATGATAACTGAACAAATCGAAATTCCGTAAAATTCAAATATAATTTTTGTTGAATCAAGTAAATTATTTAATAGAAAAAATAATTATTTAGTGCAGAAAACTTGAAACAAACTTCGACATTGAAATATTAAAATAACGAATGTATGAATAACCCCCATATCGTGTTCACCACAATGTACAAGTTGGATAAGAAGTACATAAAACTAATGGCATACGCAAGAATGTATGCAGACGTGACGAGAAGCAGTTGAGTATATATAAATAAATAAATATATATGTGTATGTATATTTAAAGGTGTAGGGAGTGTACTATAATAAGACCAGAGTGAGAGTGTCATGTACTGTGAAGAGTCTCTTGACTCTCATTCCCTTGCTTGGCCGACTTCACCTTCTTACATAGCCGTTGTATCATTGCTTATTAATCCAGTGGAAAGTAATGAGGGGTCGTCGCACCGTCACTCACATATATAAAAACGTGCCTGAGAACAACTGTACAATTGTGTTAGACAAAACTTCTCTGATAATGCACGCAAGTATTTTTATTATTTGCTGATGGCGATGTTAAAGTAAAATGTGAAGTCTTCAGTTTAAATTGTTGGGGTAAGGAGAAGATTTTAGTGAAATGTCGTGATGGTTGATGGATCCTTGATGTTCATGGTAATAGGGACTGAGGATAAGTTGGATATGAAGTTGATTCGGTCGGAATTTTTATTTAGTTGTACTCAATTTGTATTGAATGGGTTACGATGAATCAATTACTCTCTCATTTGGGACACCTGATGATAAGTGTTACGACCTTGGTATTGGTAATATTGGTTGGATGGGTACAGCCTTGACCCTAAAAATTGATTGGCAACTTGTTTTGTGTTCTGTTTCTCTTTCACTTGGCAGCCACCTTCATCAGATGAACTTTTTAATTTTGGCATCGAGCAACTTGTTTTGCTGGTGTGTTGAATCTTTTCCAATACATTTGGACAGATTCAAGTTTTCTTTGTTTCAGTTCGCTGCTATTTAAATGTTGATTGTGGTATCATTCATCTTTGAAATTCTAACTCAGCGAATTAGTTAAGGGTGGAATAATATTGGGATCGTTAGTGAAGTTGTTTAGTTGGGTAGTGAAGAACTCTGAGATATTTTGTCTGGTTTCAGGACATCACTTCTCTCACATTCTGTTCATTTTCCAATGGAGATATTGAATTCACTCAAGAATTTCTCATGAACTTCCTCATCAATCATTTCTCATTTTATTGATCGGAATATTTCATGGATATTCTCATGTATCGAGTTCTGTTTCTCTTTGTAAAAATTATTCGGAATTCATTTCACATCCTGGAATTTTATGAAAACTCTACGTGAAACAATGGAAAAAAAATTCAATCAGTTGACTTTGTTACATCAATGGCGAAAAAAAAATGAGTTGATTATTCATGAAAATTGGCTTCGAAAAAAAGTAAAAATGAAATGAAATTTATGCAGCTTCATTGGTGAACATACACGAACTGGCTTTTCTACCAGCTTTGTTCGGAAACCAAACTCAGTTGAAATGTCAATAGAAATATATGGACATATTCTGTGTACGGTATCCACTTGAATTGATCGGGTCATCTCGACCTCGAAAGAGACGTGAGACTTGGATAGGTTCTATCGATTTCTAGCTCTTGATTCACCTCCGCTATTTATCTACCTATGTACATATATGGAAAGTGCTCTTCTACAACAGCGGAATTATGTTGGTGAGTGATATGGGATCCTTCCGCATCTCTCATACCAGCTTTACTAGTTCTCAAACACATGGACTCAATAGTTGTTTTTCCCAGACCAATGTCCAATGACGATGGCAGCACTGACAGGCAGAGAGAGTTGCTTTATTCCATGGCTTTAATTGAATTACTCAGTTGAGGTGCTGGAGACAATCGATATAGTCTGGAGTGTCGCATGACAGCAACCGATGAATAAGAAATCTTTAAAGTGCGAATAATCCCTTTCTTTATTTGCCTTTGTTTCAAATCGGTCGCCTTTTTTCATCACTGATAATATTGTCCAAGTTTTATGAATAGATGTCAATTAATAAGTTAGAAGTCAGTTCTATATTGTTTCATTCAATTTAGCATCACTTCGCTTAATTTTAATATGAATTTCCAGACGCAATAAAAAGTATCATTAGGCATTTATCAAAAGTGCATTTGTTCGAATATCTTTCATGTATTTTCTGAACTTTTGCCGCCACTTCAGAGTATCCGAACTCATTTCCTTTTATTTCTAAGAATTTTCAAGTGCACCAACTTACTGATCATGAAGAAAACTTCTGTGAAAATAAGATCAGTCCCAAACTCCACTTATCATCATATTTTTTTCTTCATCCTGCTTTTGATATTCAATCTCACATTGTAGATGATGGAAGCATGTGGGTGGTACTGGTGATTTTCACTGGTACCATTTTTGTTCATTCATGTTATCTAATCATTGAAATGAAAAGCTAACTAGAAAGAGAAACGATATGAAACCCTAAAGTCTTGACGACAGAATTTTTTACGTAACGAGCTATAATCATCCACCATTTTGTGCGACAAGTATTCACATACTCACACGCAGACATTGGATCATTTTGTATCAATAAGTCGTCGTGTTTCTTGGTTGCGTTACGTTGCTAATGATACCATAAAACATGCACCTGAATCTTGTTGGTGGAAAATGACTGATGTGCCAGTATATGATCTATAATTACAAGATAATCTCTCGTACTTTCATTTCTGACCGCTTTTATGATTGATAATTGGCGTTAAATATACAACAAACGTGATGAAACTTTATTGATAAAATCCATTCATCGATTCACACTTTTATAGTTATTGTTGATATAAATATTTATAATTGAACATGTTGACGTATTATAATAATTTCATACATCGTATTTTTATTCATGAGAATGGTTTACACTTTGAACTTGGAAATTGTTACGTGACATACTTGGGTATTTATAATAAAATAAAAACTGTTTCAAGAGAAATTTAATATTGACTTTATGCGTGACCGAGTGCAATATGTCAAGAAATTTATAATGATAGAAAATGTTTTATTCGAGATTGGGAAATATGGACTGCTGTATAAAATCCATGAGTGGAATAAATTCTGATATCGCTGTTGTGTAGAAAAATGACGTGACTCGTCATCCGTTTCTTTTTTATTGGATGATATAAACACAATTAGTTTATCAACGATTGCCATTTTAATTACATTATTCCATGCTTGGTTCATTGAAACACCAATTTATTCGAATTAGGCAAGAATCATTGTCATGACAATTAGTCAAAACGACTTGAAGTATTTTGATTTGTTGGGCTTTCGCGCTTGATGCTCAGCACGAATTCAGGTTTGAATTTGCAGAATTCCACGAGTTTAGAACGCGGTAGAGAACGAGAGAAAACATATACACACCAGGGGGGTCAAAAGTTAAGTGATCTCTAGAGCGTTGTCGAGGCTTCTGAGAATTCGAAACACATTGTCAACTGCTGCATTTCACACATACTTTCAACATCTGGCAATGGCATGTGAACTCAGTGAATTTACTCTCTTCCTTGCTCTTGCCTTTTTTTTTCATCCTTGATGCTACGATTCTCCTTCAACTGTTTCATCTTTGTACTAAATCTGTGATGTTCCAATTAGAAACACCAAGTCCCATTTGTGATCATGCCACGAATGATGTGTGAAGGGCATTTGCTGTATCTCTTTCTATGTTTTTTCTTTAATGAGTAGGTGGAAAAGAGAAAAATTTGTCTGGCAAGCAGTAGCTTTATTGCACACTCGGCTGCGTTTTTTATGACACTGTAAAATAACATTATCATTGCCTGGAGAGCTTTCGAGAGATGAAAATAATGAAATACTGTTGAAATCAGGATTTGTGAATATCTTTGGTTTTATTTTATGTTGACATCATTCTGCAATTCTATTTTTGTCAATCACCAATACAATCACGAATAATTCAAAGAAATGTTTTCTTTTTTTTTTTTTCATTCGTGTCCATTGAATGTTGATGAATTAATTATTATCATGTCTGATGCAGACATGAGACATTATTGATTCTGTTGCTGTTTACAGTGCATGAGAATTATTATCAGTTTGTAAACCCATTATGAGAAGCATTAGGATTACCGTGCTATGTATACTGAAGTTCATCCATACAGAATTATAACTTTGCTGTGAAAGTTCCTCATCACAATTTAAATAATATTCGCAATTTTAATTATCTCTTCCTTCATCTAAAATTTGATGCTTAGAAGGGAAGTGCGAAGTATGGACAAGAATTTAATATTTTTCGTATGAGAAAAAAAGTTTCAATTTTCATATTCCTCTGAGACTTTCATTCTATCTTCATAGCATCATCTTCTTGTCGACATGGTCACAGTATATTTCAACAAAATGGTCCAGAGTCTCTATGGAATTCCGGATGATGTTACTCTAACATTACCCATCACATTCCGAAAATGTTGAAATTGCATCGCTCATGAAACATTACTGTTATACCATTTCATTTTCTCCATTCGTCCTCCTTATCACTCATTTTCTGACGATAAATAGACATTGAATAAGGTGAATGTATTTGTCCTTTAACATTGATTCGTCTGAATGAGAAATATTTTTTTATGACATTGTTGGAATATTCACAAGCATTTCATCAGACGTTTTTTCCCTGCTGATATTTTACTAGCAATGAACTCAGTGGTGATTGTGTGTAGAAATATTTGTTAGAATATTTTCATACGTGAAAATTATTGTTGGAATTGATTAATGTTTCATGGTCGAATGCTTTCAATGTCTGTAAGAGAAAAAAGAAAACATTCAGAACACCCATCCATACAAATTCTCACCTTTTCCAATAAATTTTGGAAAGTGGTTTTCTTAATGAGGAATTTTACAACGGACAATCTGTTCGCTTACCTGCAGAAGGTAAGAGAATTTTGAGTGTTGATGTTCAATTGATGTTGTAGGATGAACGTTAAATTCTGATTTATTTGGGAGAAAAATCTTCCTCTATTTCTTCATAGACTTTCTTCTCTATTCGTAACGAAATTCTCGGTATTTTTTTTTTGCAATTTGAGTGAAATTCACTTCTGTCTGGATCCTCCGAATTCACGAATGAGCAGACCTTTCGCAGTGATGAAGATTTTTTCACGGTTGTTCGGTGTGCTAAAATTATAATTTTACCTCGTCCTTACGCATGACGAATAAATTGAATCTGGCGAACTTCCATATGGAGATTGTCCTAGGAAATACTTTTGGTTTCTTTTATTTTCTCATCATTATTTCTGTTCACTTTCTTGTAAAAAATATGAAAGATATCTGTATGTGTAGGGTATCATCAAGAAAATCAAAAAGTTGACTTCCTCAATTCAGAATTTTAACGATGTTAAACTTGATATTTCAACTATGAAACCTTCAACTTACATGAAAGAATGTCATCAGACTCAAAGTCTCATACTCAATGGGAGTTGGGTATAAAAATAATCAGTTCAAAAAAAATAGAAACGACAAAGTGCCAGGGTGTTTTTCAGAAAGTATACACACAAATGAGCAATAAAGAACCACCACCTGAGATTGTTTATTGTTATTCCAGTTTGTTGATATTTTTTTTAACTCAAGTTTATCTTTGCGGTATTCTCATCGTCATTTTCTGCTGATCTTGGGTCACTACATATACAACGTCCTTATTTATAAGCTTATAAGGGTGAGCGTGTGGTGTAGTTGAAGGTTTTTTGTATGAGGATATTCTCCTTCTCGCTCGTATTTTCTATTATATGTTTCCCGCTCAAATGCTTCGCTGTCACTATATCTAATGTCCGTAACATTACCATGTGGTGGGACCAAAATGGAAAAAGGTTCTGGATGACACGTGTCCATAATCTTTATGCGTATATATATAAGAATTTTCTTTCTTTCACTTTTAGGGTGATGTTACGTCTCAGAAGATGAACGAGAGAAAAAAAAATCTCCAACAAACATTGTGTGATGTCTGTACGATTTATGACCAAAGATTTTGGCTTCGAGTTTCAACTCGTATGTGAAAAATTTCCGACTTCCACGAATGGTTTCCTTTTTTTTTCGCTTATTTATTTTTTTTTCTCATCTTGAAATTTTCAAAATCTTCTAACATTTCATTTCGTTTTTTTCACGATGACATTTTGAATTTCATTTTCCTTGATAAATGTTTCTAATTTTTATTTGCTTTGCAAAATGATTTGAATTATTTGAACTAAATTATTTAGAATTTATTGAAATTAAAACGAAGGAAATTTCAAACGGACCATTGTACTGGTTACATTGGACGGTTATGAGTTGGTTTCTTCTTGTTCTCTTGACTTTCCAGTTGTCAATATGTTACGTAATATCACAAGTGAAAGAGATGTAACGCATATATGGTAAAAATAAAGTTTTAATCTCAGTGAATATGAGCTTCAGGCAGTGGAACAAAAGTGCGAAGTACATTGTACTGTCGTCTCTTCAACTTTTATCACAGTCGCACTCTACGTCATTCTCTTGGAGAGTCTGTTGGGATGTTATACACTTTGGCCGTGTTTCGCTCGTCGGTTCTAAAGTTAGAGACGCAAAGAGACCCCATGGAAAAACGCAAGTCATCTGAATGGTTTGAAAAAAAAAAATTATAAATGAAAAAGTAAAGACAAGAAAACTAAAATGAAAACGAAATTAAATGACGAATTTCAGGCTGTGTGAGAAAAAAAAACGAAGAAAGTAAAGAGAGGAAGGGAAAAATAAAAAAAATGCGTACAAAAGTGAGTTTGTGAGATATGTGCGGGTCACATAATACACGACAAATTACTCAACGCAGACGAGTTATCACAATGGAATTGTTGTCTCCATGAACAATATAAAAATTCTTGTCGACACTTTCATTTTAAACAGAAAGGAAATAAACAAATGAATAAGAATTCGAAACATCCACATTACTTTCAAATAAAAAAACTCGGAGATACATGAAAAAGATTGAAAAATTGAAAATTTTTCAATCATTTTATCAATCTCATGTCGATGTTTATTCAGAAGAAAATTCCAGTCTGATGACCATAATATTACTGAAATAGTTATGGATCATGAAATGGATATAAACAAAGAAAGTTTTACGATATTCTTCAGAGAAAATTCCGTCGAAATTTCACATGGAAATATTCATAAAATATTCGCATGATAAAATACATTAATGCTCGTTCCCTCTTACGATTATCTTACAATTACGTTGCATATTTAATTTTAATCACACAGTATCCACACATGAACATCTTTGTATTAAATAAACCACGACCATCAACAATTAGGCCAATATCCTTCCCATGGAAACAATGCAATCACTTGTGTGACATGGACAAACGTTCATTCTCTCACATCCATAATCTACAAACCATAAATCAAATAATTAAACCGGAATAATTAATTAAATATCCAAATTAATTATCCATTGCATAATTAAAGCATCATATTCAATATCATGCAAGCGGTGTATTCAAGTACACACTCAAAAATTCATGTCAATATTCCCCGTTGCAAACACTCCAAAAAGTTGATAAAATAATTAAAAAAGCGAAAAGTTCGGTGCACTTTTATCTTGCAATGGCACTTGAAGACAAATTCAAACGTATCGATCTCCTCAAAACCTGTGAGAACACGTACACGAATTGAAATGGATGTGAGTTAGTATCAGGGGTGAAGAGCATGAGGGTGTGTGCAACAACGCCCCAAGTTGATCCTCTACGTCCATTACCTATAGTATGAACGTTGTTGTGAGCGCGTCGGTAGCCAGACGGAGCGTCGTTGGGATTCCTAGATTACATACCGAAACCTCAATATATCTCTACAGGAAAATTGTTCCTCCCTTTAACATATAGTAGCAGTGGTAGTGGTAAATGCTCAGCAGAATATTAATTAATATTCCCGGACACGAGCGCGCCAGCGGATCGCACAGGATTTTTCCGGATATCTCAACAGTGAATCTCGTACAAAATCCGTTGCCGTCTCGATGGGGCTTCCAAATGGATGGGAACTGCTTCGAGTGTATCTCAATGAACAGACGAGATAAAAAATTCATAAATAATTAGATTGAAAATTAATCGGTCAGTAAAAATGGATGCACAGTCATGATCAAGATTTTTTTTTTTCTTAAAATCAACACAGAGAAAAATATTTCTACGGGAATATTTACCTCAACATTGATAATTATTAACATTTTATGCTGATTTTATTTTTATTCAAAAAGATAAAGAAGATTTTTATTGGTTCACTTTGTTTATTTGCTCACAAACTGCAATGCAACTGTGTAGGGTTAAATCATGTGCGAACATTTTTTGTACAAAGTACACTTGTGATATATTTACAAATAATAATAATAAAGACGATGGTGATGACGAGAACGAGTAGAACGCCGACGTGGGAGAGAGCGTTCTACCTCACTCCGGGGTCCCTTTAGAGTCACATACACACGCAAGGAGTCGAGACCCGTGAAGTCCAGATCGAGCGCGCGATTCCCCTTCGCTATTTATTGTACAAGCCGTATATATAACTATATAATTTCATATGTACTAAATTGTATATGGATATGAATATAGTTATGTGTACATATTTTTACTACTATTTGAGTTTAAGAGTGAGAATGCTCGTACTGACGCGTCTTACATTTTATTCTTATTATTATTTTTCCTTCTTCTATCGTATTTATATGTAAAAGGGAAATGAACTTCGTTCCTCTATTGTTGAATAAAAGAAAAATTAATAACAATGAATGATGTCTTTGTGTTTTAGAGAACTGTCAAAACTTTTACTTCATTCTTGTAAGAGGAAATTTTTTAATTGATGAGATTTTGATGACTAATTGTTTTTATTACCTTTGTGAATTTTACAGTTTCACAGTTCTCTCCTCAGGCTAAATAATTGCTGAAAGTGTAAAAGGACGTGGGCAATGACGTGAATTCGTGCCCTTTTTCAATTCACATGAGGGAATTTTTCACCCTATATATTTCAACTTTTGTTCTGTGACTGCGCTTTATTATTTCTGTCTTTCTCACCATTTTTTTTTCCTTCTTTTCTCGTCATTATCTTGACACAGAGGGTGCGACAGGACTTGTATCAATATGGAGAACATTTAAGATCCCTCATGTGCTTATAATTTTTCTATTTCATGAATGACATTTTTTTAAATTAAAAACAAAAGAAAAAATAAAGAAAATTATTCAAACTTTTGTCACCGTCATAGTGAAAAACCTTTTGTATGATGGAATTATTTTTTATTTTTTGTTCTTACATTGAAATTTTTTTTTTTTTTTACGTTTTCGTGAGTGCCTCGAGTATTTTGCTTATGTATTTATACACACACATGTTCATTGTAACCAGGTTACATGGGTGAGTGCATAGCAATGAGAGAAACTATAACGTGGATATTTATTTCCCTCGAGCCATATAAAATGCGTTTGAGATTGGCCATTTACTCCTCCGCATTTCAATTGCTCACCACTTGTTTTCCTGAGCACATGTGTACCCAGGTGCATTGCACAAGGGCTACCAACCCCATTGCACATTACTCATTCGCTTCATAATTGTCAATATTTTCCTGCAATTTCATATGAGAAAATTTTCGTCCCCACTGTGAAATAAACATTGAGAACACAATGAAAACATCATTGAAAATTTATACTATCAAAAGTTTTAAAAGTATAATAAACAAACCGTTCACAATCAACACTTTAAAAACCATTTTAATTATTATATGAAAATTAATTGAACAGATAACGAAGAAAAATTGAAACAATTTCGAAACTTTTTTATCTGACAGCAATGAAATTTTATACAACGATCACAAGTATGAAAATAAATAATCAAAGTCATTTATTACCATATGGGAGGGAATAAATGGCGAAAATATATTTGCGATGTTGATTGACAAAACGAAGGAAATAAATAAATTTCATCAAAACCAAACATGTGAGTACACACACACACGATGCATATCAAACGCAATTATACCGACAACCTAATTGAATGCACTAATTGCCAAGCGTCTGAAAATTAGAGACCCATCAAATTGTCAAGTGAAAGAGCACGAGAAACATCAAACGACAACGTGTTTCGTATTTACGATTCCTTATTATGTACACACATGACGATACTTACATGTGCTCGATATGATACAGAGCTTACGAAAATTATTGAATCACGAACAAAGGAACGTCGTTTGAGAGTTTTTGGGCGTTGCGTCTGCGCAGAATTGAACGAACGAGATCTGAGAGTGACACAAACGTGCAATGTGCGATGGGAGTAGAGAGGAACACTGATGAGAAGCATCGGGGGTGTATTTTTTCTACTCTGTCTTTCATTTTCCCTTTGCTCTCCCTCTTTTGCCATGTCTTTGACGTCGGAGCGTGTCTAACGATTGCCGTACTATCGTCATGCTTTATATTTTGTTCAAGCATTTCCTAATACTTTTTCCTTCTTTTTTTCTCTGCACATGTTACCTTTTTTATATGAAAAAAATGTGCATGTCCACCACTTTGTTCACAACATTGTGTCACTTTTTTTGTTCTCTCCACAATTTTATCTATGCAATCTTCCCCGTTCACTCTCTGGCAGTCTTTTATGTACTTGCAGTTACACATCACACGTTAACATGAAAACACATCGCACATGAGCTCACTCATGATATGACGTAGCATTTCAATTTTTCATTTTATAAATTTTTTTTCCCTCTTCTATTCCACTCTTATTTCACTTTATTTTCTTCTTGGCTTTGCACGTGAAGTTTAATGTTCCTTTTTCATTCTTGCACACGCGCACCGCGTGCAAACTGTACAGTTAGAAGATCACGCACACGCGCACTCAATTTTCTCTAAAGAGATGGAAGAAGAATTGTAACAGTGTAAGTGAGGGCGAGTATATGGAAGAGAGTGAGATAGAAAATGTGAGACGAAATTTAACGTTTCGCAAACACAAATAGTCGGTACGCGTCTTCTGGAAAAGCTCGACGTTGTACACTTGTCCACGACGTTATTTTTATTTTTATATCTGCATTTTTCTACATTTCCATTCGCCATTTATACCCGTTTCTCCACCCAACACTTTTCCTTCTTTATTATACTCTGCAAATTTTCATCAGTCATATTTTTTTTTCCTTTTTTCTGTATATTTTTTTCTTACACTGTTTTGTTATTATTCGTTTGTGCATTGTACTTCTAATATCGGACATGTGCACACATGTGTGAATGTGACATGAGTTCAGTTGCACTGCTAAGTGAGAAGTAGGAAAGTAGAGTCGAAGTAGACTGCGTCGCGACGCTTGTGAATGTTGAGACGAGAGTGGGTAGATGGTAGTTCCTTTGTGTGTGAATTTTGCGATTTTCCAAGTGTCCACATAGACGTTTGAGTGACGGGATTTGTTGTGGATGTTTTTACATCTCATGGTTTTTTTCCGTATTTTTATTCGAAAAACAGGAAAAAAAAAAGAGGAAAATAAAATGTTGAAATTGCCAGTGACAATTGTCGATGGTGAAATCAAATTTTAATTTATTTTCTACAATGATGTGAAATTGGTTCGATGTCTTTTATAATAATTTTGAGAAATTACTGAGAAACGTGTGTGCATAGTTGAAAACAAAATGCTCAGCTATTTATACGCGTTTCTTCACACAAACACGCTGGAGGCGACGGATTATACATTCAAGGTAATGAGAAAACAATGGTGTGGAAGAAACACCAACTGCGCGTCTTCCGGTTTATTCTCAACTATTTCACAATGATAGTTCCCGCATTTCCGGGCGTCTTAGTTATTTTTTCGAATAACTTGAAATAGAATAAATATTGAAAGATGAAATAATTGCTTCATCAATTATGGAAATAATAATTGTTGAATAGTTACACAAACCTATTGCTAATCGTAAAACGGATCTACATGAAAATCCGCGTCGAGAATGGTTTCAATTGTTGTTTATTCGAGTGAAATGGAAATGAAAAGAAAAAGTGGGAAAGGATACATGTTGGAAATTATGATGTGATTATTCAAACGAACATAAGAATGTGGCACGTGGGCACAAATAATATATATGAGACCGTGCGATACAGATACTTTGAAGAAAATCTTGTTCGCTTAACCAGTTAATCAGACATATGACTGAAACGTGACTGGAATAATATTTTGTTTTATATATAACTTGCATACATTCACTTGTATGAATTTAATACACGGATTTGGTTTATTTATGTAGGTATTGCTTGATAAAAGAATTTGTTTTATCCACGTGATTTTTCACAATGGTAATCAATAACATACCATGTCAACGATAACATTTTTATTTGACACGTGAAAATTTATTTTTCGTCATTTTTCACGCCGAACTTCTCAATCCACTCAATATATTTCTTATGATTCTGGAATATTCGAAGAGATAATTTATTGAGTTTTTTCAACATTAACTATCCACGTCTGTCGAATTTATCATCTAAAATGTTTCCCAGAAGACTCACAAGTTGGTACATTTTTTAAAAAGTACCGCTAATTTATTCATTTTCTTTTTTCTAATTTGTGGAATGTGTGATACATTTAATTGGGAAATATTTCAGCTGTAGCTATTTGTCGTGCTCTAATTTCTATGTGAATAATTACAATCCGCACAATCATGTGATTCTGATTATGAATAAATTATTCATGGGAAATGAAATGAAAGTTTTATCGTTCATTCAATATTGTCGATGATGGAATTTCATTTATTAATTTCATTCATCTATTCGACATAAATGATCAATCATCATTTCATATGATTGATATACCACAGAGAGTATACAAAAAGACATCGAAATACGATCGTATCTGAATATTAAATGAGCTCTCAATAGCTACACTCAACTGAAAATGATAATTATCAAACTCAATCTCGTTCTCTGTTTGAAATCATCTCTACAAACATGAATATTATCATCCTAACCTCATCAACTCACAACACAGCAACATCAATTCAATAAAATCATCGAAATTCCAAATATCCGTGATCAAATAAATAGTTAAGCTACAGAAATGAACACCAAACATCCAAACATTCAAACAGTGAAGATAAAAACACCGAATCACTACAAATGTATCCCGACATAAACGCATTTGCAACGCATTGTTGCTTTGTTGAAAGAGCAGGGATCTATGCGAGACTGATCGGTGGAGTGATCTTGCGGTCGGAATGTAAAACCACTCAAGTCACTTAGAAAGTCTGCACAGATTAAATAGTCTCCATTATATTCCCACTCATTTCCTTTTATCATTCATGTGCAAACATATCCACACACGATCGCATCAGCAAACACCATCCAGTTTCAAATTCACATCAATACCATCTACGTTGATATGCCACCAAAGTATTTCTACATTTTCAAATTTTAATGCACATTAAAAAAATGAGAAAAGAACCAGAAATTTGATGAACGTTCAAAGAAGGAATGATGACAGACAAACACATCGTAGACTGAGATGTTGAAGCATATTCCGTGTGTCTTCAATCTCGAGAACGTGTTCAGACACGCGAGAATGTCATGACGATAATAACTATGTACCCTCAAAGTTGAAGACACACACACATGTATGGTATGAGAGTGGGTGGTAATATGGCAGAGTACCTGTTTCTTGTCTGTTGTGTATTGTGTTTTGCACCCGAGTGTGTCAACGCAGGAATATTAACAAGGGGAGACCGGACGCGACAAAGAACATAAACATATACACGTTGAAGTTGGGTGTTATGTTTATATGTGAGGAGTCAGAACTGAAGTCGATGTGATGCTCATGGTGGCGAAAGTAATATTTGATATGGTTCCATACCCAATCGTTTCGCGCTGACTTGACATGGAATGATGGGACCCAGCCCATAAAACGATCGCTTCAACGAACACGTGAATGAGCGTGACACTGTATCTACATCTGCACGGGTCGTCAAAGGACATTTGAATCTTGAGTGTGTTTATGGGTTTGTTATTATGGTATAGGTTTGATGGTGTGAGTAATAATATTTCCTCGAAGTATTTGTTTGTTCATATCCGTCGAGGTCACATTGGTTGGATTTGTTTCTACGAAAAAATTATACGGATGATATTTATGTTGTTTCGTCATAAGTTTTTTTTTCCGTTTTGTTTTCATTTCTTCATTCTCGTATATTTTGAAAGGAGGATATTAATTTTGGTATTGTTATGGGTGGATGTTCGTTTTCTGTTAGTTGGTTTTGGGATTTTTATGATTTGATCATTCATGACATTCTTGTAGTCTTGTTGTTATGTTCGGGGAATTTTCTTGGGAAATTCCGATGAGTAGATTGGGTTAGAATATGATTAAGGTCTTTTTTTTTAGTTTTCTATGAAAATTTATGTCATTTTCTTGGCCAACAAATTTTATTGTTATTTTCCGGTTAATGCGAGATGGGTTTTCCTTTATGAAAAAATATTTTGGGTATCAGATCATTTAATTAACGCTGAAGGTGATAAATTAGTTTATTTCGCGGGCAATTAATTCATTTTCGATTTCAAATTCCATTATCACCCTCAAAGTCTTTGAAGTTTCAAAGCATTTTACATCAACTTATTCATAATGAGCGAATGTTAGCACGGGTTCAACAAATAAGATGAAATTTACCACACACTGAGGTTAAGGGGTTTCCATTAATAAATATAATATAAAATAACGACCATTCAAGTGATTAAAAACACAGCCGTCCTAAAACTTTTACTGGAAAATATTTTGCTCCGTTTTCATCATCAAAAATTTTATTTTTTCTGTAGTTCTACTATAAATGTACGAATATTTGTTTGGCAATTCCTAGTACATGATAATATTGTTACACAATCTCTTACTCTGTGTCTTTTCCTTTTTTTCATAGAAAAAACTTCGCTTTTTTTACAAGCAGCAAAAATTATTTCCATTTCTCCTACAAAGAAATAACAGAAATATATTCAACATGAACACGATTACATGAAACGATCATTGTGCTTTCACGCTTTTGTCCCTTCCATAAAGCATTGTTTCATGAAGTGTAAACCACTTGAATACGTCCACCAACCACATGAATGCGTTTTATCAACTTCAAAATAAACATGAACATTTTTTTCAATCGGTGTTTTTCACATTCATTTCCAAGTAAGCACATCCGATTCGAATCTTTCCATGAGTCAAATATCAACATGTGGGTTTGAGTTATGTGATGTACCAAACCAAACTTTTAAATTTTTTTATCTCCATTGATAAATATATTATGAAATGTCTGAAATTTTAATGGTTCAATGCAACATTGAGCCATCAATTCTAAAAACATTTCCTACCGCGTCCGCTTAAAATTTTGATGATTACCAATTTGATGAATAATTATAATTAATTGATGATATGAGCAATAGTGAAATTATATATGCGCATATCTTTATGGTGAATTGGTCGTGACCAGATTGGAGGCGTGCCAGGTGATTCAGGACTGTCGGTTAATTTACTTTCATGCCTGTAGAAACTGGTGGCCATGGTTTAGCGCCCACCTACACATCTCTGTGCGCCTCTGGTTGCCACTAGACTACTGTAATTTGCGTTTAGTTCTGTTGAGAAAGCACCGCTTCAGATAAAAGAGCGAGAGAGGAAGAGGGAGAAAGTGAGTGAGACGATCAATCTCGATTGCTTCTTCATTGTTCTGTTACTGTGTCTGTTGGCTGAATGCCAGTCACTTTCAGCCGTTCGTTGTCCCCCCAACCATAAATGCTTTTATATAAATCACCCCTGTTTTTTTCCAATGTGCATGCGAATTTTCAACTGTGTTTACGTATGTTGTGTGTAGCCGAAGCGCATCAAGTGCTGCATTCAAAGTAGGAGGAAAAAAAAAGGATAAAACTGGAAAATCGATTGGAATCTGAAATATTCCCATTTTATTCAGTTGTTTGTGTATTTGTTGATTAGTTTGTTTTTTTTTTCTAGAAATTTGAACTCCCAGGAATGTTTTTTTGTAAAATATTTAATTGTTTGTAAATTTCCATGATTTTTACACAATTTATGTAACAATTGTTACGTTTACTGTAGAATTGAATGCTAATCTGTGTCCAGAATTATTTACACGGTCTCAATATGCACAGTGTGAGACTAATACGTGTAAAAGTGCGAAGAATTAATTGCTAGAAGTTTATTGATTACGTTGGACATCGTTCGATGAGTTGAATTGTGTCACTGGGTTTCCAACAGTCCGTGGAATGTTGGGAGTTTAAAAATACTTGCGTATTTACTGCAAAAGATTATCATAATGTATGCATGAAATATAAGAAAATTGGATTGAACGAGTTTATTTGAATTACAAAATATTCTCTTGGTTGTGTTGGTTTATATTAAATGTTACAGAGATATGAAATCAAGCGATATTTTATACAGATTCAGAGAATAATAAATCAAAATGTTTTATTCAACGTTGATATGAAAAATTCTTCGTCGTTTTTTCAACTGAATTAACTCAACAATATTGACAAAATAATGAAAATGAAAAAAATTATCGTGAAACATTTTGTTAAACTTCCGAATTAATTATAATTAATTTTTTTTTTCTACTGTTGCGTTGTCTTCCTCGACAATATTTCCATGCGGTTGGTTGGATGAAAGGCGAACTTGCAATTACATCGCAAGCGTTGTGAAGAACTATTGATTGTAGCAAAGCCCTCGGTCATGGAAGCAACGCGGGGAGGGATGATGTCGAATGCATTGTCACCCCTCTTATACTTCCCTTTTACACTCCCCCACCGACCAATGTTGCCATTTTATATTACAGTCTGTACATATACACATTTTTCCTTCTTCTCTCATAGAATCACCATCGCGAGTTACGTTCGCTAAATTTTTTCATCCTGTCCTCAATTTTTTTTTTCCATTCTCTTTTATCAAACTAATTTTTATCGTGTAATGTATGGATAGATATATATATACATCATGGAACGTTGCATACAGACAATGAAGTTCGTTAGTTGTCTCGTGGAAATTTATTCGCCAGTTCAACTCAACAAATTCATCTCGAAGTGATGAAGAAAAATTTTTTATTTTCCCACTTATGTTTCGCGTATTGAATGAAAATTTTTCTATTTTCTAATTAAACTTGGTTTTTTTATATTCTCGCAATGTGTTCGTCAGTGCGTGTTTGCTTCCATTATTGAATTGTAGTGTTTGAGTGTAGCTGTATATGATTCGCACAGTTATAAAGTGGGTGACACAATACCTTTTTTCATTCAGTGTTTTCGGATATTATTCACGTCACCATCAAGTGTTACAATCATGGGAGACCATTGTCAACACATTTTTCACATGTATGTATTTATGTGAATATGTAGATCGAAAAGAAACATGAGAATACTTGGATGTACAAATTGTGCACACAGATATACCAACATTATAGCATTTGAATTGTAAAGAAATGTATTTCCTACCACTGTTGTTATCCAGGGAAATCCGCAGCTGGTAGAATAACACAGAATCTATATTTTTCTTTTTATTTCAACATTTGTCTCTCAACTGTTTATACAAATCACAAATTCTCCAAGCACTTCGTTCCCACAATTCTTTCACTTGACTGCGTAATAAATCTTGTACACGTTGCAAAGAATAAAATGTAGCATTATCATTGTATTTGCATGAAATGAAAATTGTTCACTATCAACGTTGTAAAAATACTTTTCTTTTTCAATAAATCTATCAATGTATCAAAGAAAGTGGCATTTAGTGAATGACAAAATGAAAGTTGCATTCAATTCAATTTCATGAAATTATTTTCTCTCACATTTGCGATTTGAATTATCGAATAATTTAGAAATTGTGTTAAAATATTCTTCAGACTAAATTTGCAGCTGTGAAATTATTGAATACAAAATGATAATGAAGGTAAAATTAGTCATTTTTATTATGCACTAATATTTAACAGTACATTGTTTATTCAATTTGTCTTGTTAAGATTTCAGATAAAATCCATTTTTGAAATATTTGAAAAATAAATATTAGCTCCGCTAATATTATTTCTACGAATATAACTGATTCACAGTTTTTCGCTTTATAACTTGATAGAATTATTGAAGGAGAGAACTATTTCATCTATTCAATAATATTATCAGTGAGATTCATTAAAATTCTCTTTCTTTATTAAATTTTAAAGACTTCACTCAAAGATGAATTCAACCAGCGAGAAATTGTACATTGCTCTCGCGCATATAGGTTTTATCGATTTTTAATAGAACGCACACTTTTTCCAACAACCCTGTGAAGTGCTATGGAGGCAATGGATAGTGTGGGGGAAACGAGGGTAGAAAACTCACCCTCTTGAATCATGCAACTCTCACTCTTTGTCTTCTTTTTTTTTCATCCGTTCTCTCGCCCCGCGCAGAAGCTTTTTTCCCCCTCATAGTTCTAATAAAGCTCTACCAACACCACCACAACTTTCACGCATTATATCTTTCGTCGTTTCCTCCTCAGCCACTAAATTTACAACAGACTCACCCTCATGTCAAAACCATAACTAAAATCCACCTATGAATTCAACAGTCTTGACTAAACCCATTCAATCAATAAAAAAAAAAATCGGAGAACAAAACAGAACGATGTGAATATTTTCAAACGTGACAATGATCGGTCACGTGTTTCACTGTTGATGACGACGAAAAAGTGGATGCAATCGGTCGTGTGTCACTGGGTTCGCAACAGGAGGGCACTTGTGATACCCTTTGTGTCGCTAATTATTTTAGTTAAGCCTTTTATATCCATTTTTTTTATTATCGTCAGGTTTCAGGCTCATGCAATGGATGCTGTTCATGTGAAGAGGCAAATTTACTATCTTGAAGTAGTTCTCCATTTTTTTTCAATTAATACTGGGGGTTTTTTTTTTTACTATCGTGGGAAATTTATTTTATGGTTCTACACTTGATTCACTTTACATTTATTGGTGTTCTTCTTGCCAAGTAACATAAAAAATATTTCAATTTTTACCATCTTGCGATTAATGTTGGTAATGAATATGAATGAAAGTTCGTGATAAACACAAACAAAATAATTTAATGTTTATTGAAAATTGTATGTTGATACATAAAAATGCAGTTTCTTGTTAGCCATTCTATTGGAATTGTACATTGCACGATACTCAATTTCCCTTGAGACACATTTACGTCATGTTATGTCTACCATAAGATCGATGAAGTAACTCGTAATATCGACAAAGTGGTTGTGCAGAAACTTTCGGATTTGTATTAAATTTAAACCAAGTTTGTTATTTAATTCCAACTTCAATAGCGATATCCATAATGAGAATTGTGTGATGTTGTTTACATCCAACTGGATGTCATACGATATATTCGCTCATTGGTATGACATCATCGTCGGTAAAGTGCAACAATAAGACGAGGAATTCACGGACAATCCGTCGATCTTTTTACCATAGTGAGAATGTTGCTCGACCATGTTTGTCAAGTTTAAATGTGAACGTGTTCATGTATTCCAAAAGCAAAGTGTAATTCAACGTATCAACAAACCGATAGCCATGAAAACCTTGTACAGTCTCATTTAGCTTTGACCGCAATTCGTTTGTAAATATCCATTGTTTTTGTTTTTATTTTATTTTCATATTTTTTCTATATTGTGTTAAGTTTTTTTCTCGTGTCGACTCTCATGAAAAGGGTTTCATTAATTTTCACGTGCTTGGAATTTTATTGCAGTTCATTTGCGGCTCGCATTTCCGTGCAGTGAATACTCAATACGTTCCATTAAAAGCGCAAATAATAACAACAAGAACAACAGGGAAAAACAATGGGCAAAAAGTACTCACTTTAATTAACGAATACTTTAATTGTTGTCGAGGAGTCGTTTCTTTTTTTTCATTCATACATGACAAATAATTTACATCTTTTTGTGAATTTCAAAGGCACTTCGGTCTATTTGAGGACGAAAGAAACTTTTCTGAACAAATATTATTCGTTGGAATGAGAATAGAGAAGGTGGCAGAGTGGAATTTTTTCTTTGAGGATATTTTTAATTATCCGAGTAAGATTTTTTCTGGGAATGAAAGAGTATTACGATAGTGGGACAAAATATTGTAATGAATGAAAGAGGCAAAATTGTTCTTTCATTCAAACTTTTGTGTTCAGATCTGAAAAATAACACGACGATTTAAGTGAATCAGTGCTCAACATCACGCTGAGAAAAACGTGAGTCCTCTTCACTATTTTTATTTGTTTGCTCACGTGCTCACTGAAACTTCCCCCAGACATATTTCATTTTTATGAAATATTTGAATTCTCGAACTGCGACAAAGCAGATTGCTAGAAATTTTTTATATTTTGTCAGCATCTCATGAACATTTAAGGCGAATTTTTTTTTGATGACATTTTTTCGATCGATGACTTTTCACATATCATCATTTTATTTTTCATCGGATGATTTGGCGTCAAATCCAATCTTTTTTCCACATTCATGTTGGCTCTTTCAATTTAAATAAATTTTTGAATTCCAGAAAAAACTGATACAAATGTTACAAATTTCCAAAATCCACTCTTGTTCTCTTTGAAAACACACAAGTCTTATACTCAAATTTGATTACAATTCCAGATTTTAACACCGTCAATATCTCATTAAAAAGACGATTTCATCAACCGACGTTCTGTCAAAACCTCAATAAATTATGACAGTCGTAAAACCATCGTCACACCTTATTTACATTTTACAAACTAAAATCCCAATCCGACAAACACAAAATTCATGAAATTATCCAAATCAATATCAATTTAATCATCCAAATCCGGAAAAGAGGATGAAAACAAAGAAGAGCCCATCAAAGTGATATTAAATAATTTGCAGTAAAGCCTCTGAGCGTTCGGTGATGCTGTTTTACAGTAAATATTTGTCATCAGCGAGGATGTCTACCAGCGTATTCGAAAATTGCAGTGCTATGGGGTGATATTGAATGGGGGATGTATGGTATGAGAAGTATGAGTGTGTGTGCGAGGGAGCGATTGCCAAAATTACAGTGGCAACGTTCGTAAAACGGTAATAACGGCGCTGCCATACACGACAGTTCCTCACGCACCCTATGCAACAATGATAGTTGATGTATATTCAAAATCAGTGGTATATGTGCACTCGTATATGAATATTGGTATCTATATATACAGAACAGTTCGTGTGTACACTTTCAGTTTCAACCGGAGGGAGGAAATGGCCATTCGCATGGGTGGGGAAAGTAGATGAGGATATATGAGCTTAGCTTGTGTGCGAAACGCATGACACGAACTCTCCCCTGTTCGGATATATCACTTGGGCAAAGCCCACCCTGGGTTTATATTGATCGACCGAAACTTTAGGGGGGTTTCCTTACAACCTTAACGCGTGGCTTCGCACGCGACATCTACACGAATAAATGGAACTCGAATATATTTGTTGTCAATAGAATTGTTCATCAAATCGTTGAAAGAGAAATGGTGGATGAGTTGTAAATATTTCCTGGGGTTTCATGTCAATTTGATGAGGTAAATTTCAGGGGTCGGTGCGATAATCCGTCTTATTCCTCTCTTTTATGCTAAAACTTTTGAGAATATGTGATTGGGATATTACAATAGAACGAAAATTTATGATGACAGTGCAATTCGATTTCTGATTCGATTCGATTTCAAACTAAATTTCATCGGGTTCTCTTTATATTTTGGAACTGATGTGGATTGTAAATCCACGTACGAATTTTTGTAGTCGACTTCACAGGTTTTTTACAATATTTTTTACACGCTGAAAAAATGCATTCGAATGCAAAAATTTTACTAAATGTTAGCAAAATTTTTAGGTCGATGTGTTAAAGTTCACAAATCCTCAGAAATATCAAAAGTCCTTTCATGAATTAGTTTGTTATTTGATATTTTTATAATTTTTATAAACATTAAAATGCGTTTGATCTCGCAGTTGACTCATTTCTTGAACTGAAATCTCATTGGAATTCTCTTCAGGAATTAAGTTACACACTGACATTACTCTTGTTCCCTTGTTTTAAAATATTCCCAACTCGTCGTTCTGAATTCACCGCTGTAATGTTCCATTTTTCTTTTGTTCTTAAGCGAAAAAAATTTCACAGCTTTTTGAATAAATCCTCATACCTTCCGGAAGTTGTTGTTTTTTTGTTGTTTTCATATATCCAATGTATACTACAGATGAAATAGCTGACAGTGAGAGAAAAAGTTAAACAAAGTATTTCAACTCGCGGTTCCTTTTTAACGTGTAGACTTGGTACAAAATTACCTTGGTAAAGGAAGCTGACGGCGCGTTAATTTCATCCCTCTCTGCATTCTATACTACAGAGGAATATACATGCACTGAGGAGAGAATAAAAAATTGAATTATGTTGAAAAGTAGGAAAATAACGAGAACGAATAATGAAAACGCGTTTACAAAGACCTACAAATTCATTCACCCGAAATTATTCATGTTTTTGCGTTGAAAAAATATTGTTTGGTCGTTTATTATATAAACAAATTATCGTATCATGCATTATTCCAAACTACTTTGTGTTCGCTTTTATTAATCCGATATCAAATTAAATTCATGTGGTGGTTTGAGGAAAAAAAATGGTAAATTCTTCATCACGTTTTGTTCACATTACTTCTCCTCATCACTCACTTAATCAATTATTTTTCTCCTCCATTTTCTTCCGAGTGGTTTCAATTTACACGAGTATTACCACGGTAAAATATTAAATATTTTTACCTAATATTGGTGTTTATTTTTGTATTTATTCCTTTTCATATACGAGAAAATCTACGCGAAGTTTTCAGTGGGCGGATCATGTGCATGCGTAGCACGATATTACGTAGAAAATGAGATGTTTTTTTCATGCGCCTTGTCATCACAATGAGAAAGAAAATTAAAAAACAACAATAATAATAATAGAATCACAATAATAATACGATAGCAGTATTATATATCGCATGCTCTCTCACGCCCGCAAAATGAGAAAAGTAGGCGTCATTTTACCTCTCACCCATACCCAGTTGCTTCTGGCGTATAATTTCTCGATATCAGCTATCGAACCCACGTGCTCGCCACAACCGAACAGAATGCAGATGTATTTTCATAGTCATATATAATTTTCAATTTTTCTCTTGAATTATATTGCACATGAATTCAATTTATGATTCTGAATTGAATTTCATCTATAATTCGAAGAAAAAATTTTACTCAATTGGGATATTCGAACCGACAATTTTTACAACTCAATTATTCGTGAGAATTCATGAAGTCATGAAAGTTAAGTCAGTTGTCTTCATTAATTTGCAAATGCAAATGAAAAAAGCAGAAATAATTGAGGAGGTTGAATACGAAATTATTAATTTACTTTAATTTTCATTTAAATTCAAATTCGATTTGTTGATTGTTTAAAATGTAAAAAGTTCAATGACAATTTTCACGTTACAAAGTTGCTCCTCCGATTCTCGTTTTTTGTTTTGGATATTTATTTAATGTCTCTCTCGCTTTTTCCTCCCCGTCTCTCTATCCAACGAGTTTATTCGTTTCTTATCTTCACCTACGTAAAGACACGATAAGATAACGATATCGTTCATTTATATTCACTCAAGACGCATTCGCGATGCCAAATACAATTGATTTGCGGAAAGTTTCAAGCACATATTGTCACTGTCAGTGCGTACACGCTAACGTTTGTTTTTACCATAATAATACGTGTCACATTAGTATTGTAATTAGATTTTATCTAAATATGTAACACATAACAAGCTGTGATTAATTATTATTCTGTAAGTGAATTTATACATGATGTGCATTATGGGAATTTTTTTCAACAGAAGTACATACAGGTAAACAAAATTTAGATTTTGTTTGTAGATAATTCTACAAATGCGGAATAATTAAAAAATATCTCTCATTAAAATAATATTTCAAGAATTATAAATCATCAAATAATCAATTTATAACAGTCAATGAAGAGGAAATAATCCATTCTTGATTGCACAATTGTTTTTTAACTTTTTGTGTGTGGTTACGGAAAAAACAGTTGTCTTTATCAAGGTTATGTGAAATAAAAAGTGCCCGAGACAACACGTGATATTTGAAGATCGTTCCATGAGATAATTATAGTTCACAACGAAAGAGGAAATAATGAAATATTCATAATATGATAGACTTTATTCACATTCTTTATGTTTCCGAGTTTAAAATATTTTTTCACTGTCATCTGTGCATTGTATCAAATAACAACAAAATTTAATAATTATTTTCATTTTTATCTGTTACAGGTGAGTCATAACAATATCAAATGCAATCATTATAACAGCAAGAATGAAGGTAAAAAAATATTGTCAACAAAATTTTGTATTGTGTTGTGATCATTATTCTTTTTTTTTTGCTTTTGTATTGTGCACGACGAATAATACAATTTCGATTCAATCAACTGATGAATATATTTATTGCCGTTGATTGACATGAAATTAATTGGATTTAATATTGCAATGTGGAGTGGAAATTGAAAAGATTCGTGATTATTGAACATTAATTAAATTTACAAAACGTATTTGAAGAATAATTATAAAAATTCTACGTTAATAATATTTTTATCATTATTTTACATGACGCAATATTTTAACAATTTATAGTATAATAGCTTTCGCGTTAGTTCGTGATAACTTCGTGGGAAATTGAAAATTATGACGATCCAAGATGTACACGAAAGAGTTAATTGTTCTCCATTTAACATATAATGTCACATTATGTAGAATTTTTTTCCCTCACCCTGATTGCAAGAACAGCGTGACTTTATATAATTGCTGAGAAATATTTGTCAACGAGTGAAAGCAATAAAAACCCCACTTTTTTTTTCTTGGAATGAACAATAAAAATTCACTTCGTATTTTAACTTTTATATTCACAATGATAAACTGCAACTTTAAGGGATCGTTGAGAATCAGTGAGACTCCAAGTTGAAATTACTCAAACTTTTAACGGAATTATCGGTGAATTTTTTTCACTTTTCTCCTCTCATGATTGAATATTATCACTCATTGACATTAATCGATAATGCACGATATTCATCTGTTCAACAGGTGTAAATATATTAACAGGTTAATTAAATATTAGTTAAAATCGTATTTTCACTCGGTGGAATCACGTTCAGATAAAATTACGAGAACCATCAGATGGCAGTACTGTAATGTGATCATAATCATTGAGCTTCTGTTAACTTTTTTCTTCCCTCCTGATCGTGTTTCTACCTCACTTGCCCTCTTTCCAATTGTTCAGGAGCTTCATGTTACCCACTAATGTGCCATTCTCACCATCCACCACAAAATATCCATAAAGTCTCCAATAAATTACAATAAGTCACAATTAATTACAATTAAATTTGACGACATGATTACTCGTTCAGCTAACACGTGTATCATCATCATTTCAATTATGTTACAATGATAGAACCAATTCGGGAATTTCAGACACCCATTATTGTATTTTTATCCTTTGTCGAGCTTTCCAGATTATTTTTTCAACAGAAAAACATCCGAAGTTGATTATAAAGTCGTCGAGGTTTCAATTTTATTAAATATTTTGACAGATAACAATTATCTCATTATAACGATTTTTCATGTATTATTTATGAAGAATTAGGCTTGATGGAAGAAATATTTTATTAAATGAACATGTCGCAAATGCCACACGGATCGAGTCGGTGAATGGTACGCCTTCTCACTGGGTCAGTCAGTGCGACGTTGCACAATTACAGGCAAGGTCGTTTCCCCGTCATTGCATGTTTAAGTTCCTCACGACGACGACTTCTACCAACACACAAATATACACCATCGCCAACGGGCACGCTCGTTCCTCTTAAATAGATTCTGAATGGAAAGAGAATAAGTAAAAAAGTTCCTGTACGTATATACAAATAAAAAGCCTAATTGAAAGAGAGGAAAAAAAATGAGTGGATTATTTACGTACAGAATATGCAAACAATTTTATCAGTTGTATTTTATTTTTCACGTTTTTTTTTCTGTTTATTTTTGTTTTAATTAAAACATTTATTATTATTATTATT
>JABMBR010013559.1:0-34133 GCA_018881525.1 Meteorus sp. PSUC_FEM 10030008
ATAATATATATTTATAATATTTTAGCATTTACTTTATTCATTTAATTAATTTTTCTTCATCTCTCTCTCTCTGATCATCAATCTCTCAATTGCGACAAAGAAAAAGAAAAAAATCGCCACTATTCATTTCACGCGCGTTTTATCAGCATCTTTCGTGTAGTGTTGTTTTTTTCTTTTAATTCCCTTTTTTTTTTCCTCAATTTCAAACCCACCCCATAACTCGTCTATTTTTCACGTATTATTTTCATGTTTGTTCTGTTTGTATCGTACATATAATATATATAATATAACTTGTTTGTAATAATTATATTTTGTTTGTTCGTCTTACGTGCTAATAGTTTTTTTGTGCCACGCCAATAGCACACCAGTTTTTACTCATTAATTATTAATTATTTTTTGTTTTCCATTTTTAATTATCTCCATTATCGCACATTGGCATCAATGTTTAGTTGTATGTATATATTTTTTTTTTTTGCCGTGTCTGTATATGCACATATTGGTTGTTGTTGTGGTTGTTGTTTCACTTTGTTCACTATGTATAATTGTGTTTTTGTGTTTATTATTTATAGAGTGTGTAAAATATGTTTGTGGGAGTGTGTGTAGATTTGAATTTTTCATTTTTATACATAAGTTTATATTCAGTCAATTAACGTCTGTCAAAGATGTTGTCAATGCTGGTCTGTGACAATTATTTCAAAAAAAAGAAGAACCGCGTGAATTATTTTATTTATTGTTATTATTTTTACAGATAATTTCGATTTACGCACGCGATTCATCATTTTGTTCGGTATTATATTTTTATTGTAGTTCTTTAACTATCCATGGATTACACAAAAAGTCTTGTTTGTGTTTGAGACCATTGTCAGAGATTGTTAATGGATTTTGTTATGGTAATGTTATGCTGAATTTTGTGTTGTGATCATTTGCTGAGCTGAGTATTGCAAGTGATTGTTCATCGTCATAAGATTGAATCGCCCGTGATTTTAATCTATTGACGTGAATATGTCTGGCGATACTCACTCAGTTGTACTAAGGATCCATAGTACCACCGATTCGAATCATTTTTCAATGTGACTCTTACGTTTGGCTTTATAATCTTTCAATTCTGGATAATGAATTGGTTATGGCACGTTTACGGTTTATTTTATGTTCATGGTGCTCGAGTAAAATTACTTCACAATTTGTGAAAGAATTCAGCACTTGTTATTCTCATGAAGAAATGTATTTTATTTCTTCAATTCACTGATGTCGAGCACCGTAGAAATTTACAAACCGTACGACGATATCTGGGGAGTCTGAACTTTAGCGTCTGGCTAAAGTCATCATGATCGTTGAGAAAGGTCCCTGCATTGAACGAGACGTATCTCATCGATTCGCAAGCTTAAGATGATTATCATTCAGAATCAAACATTAATTATTAATGTTGATCTTTATCCGTGAATCGTTACGGACAAGGAGCGAATTTCGCGCATAATGATAGGTGTCAAACAGAAGTAACATGTTCAGTTGAGATATAACTTCTGGTTGGTAGTTAGAAAATATCAGTCAATGATGTGATTTCATACTGCTGAGACAACGAGTGATTTCGATGCTGACCCTCATTCTGGGCGCAATTAGAATCGCAAACGTTGAGAGTGTGAGATTGGATAACTTTATGTGCTCTCACCGGCCGTCATGTCGTCGGCCTTCCTCTTCACGCCACGATCTTCGAGATGTTGACCAGCTGCTGAAGGAACAAGCTGATCATTCATTGACGTTGAACGCTGTTGATGCTGATGTTGTTGCATTTGCTGTAACAACATTTGCTGCTGTTGTTGTTGCTGCTGTTGCTGTTGCATTTGATCGCGATCAACCGGCAATGACATCTCGTTTGCCCAAGGGGTCCACTCATCTCAGTAGTAACTGAACTTTCATGGTTGCTGATTGTTCTGCTGGTTAACAACGTGCTGGAGAGTGAATCCTAAGGCCCGTGGATCACCATGAAGCCTCAGTGCCTGCTCTAATCGTTGTTCCTGCAGTCGGAGCGCCTCCCCTGATGATGGAATGAGGCTTGCGGTTAGTCGAACACGCTTGTTGGATTGCGCATCGTCGCCGTGGCTCCTCATCATCTGCTGCGACTTACCTAGGTCTGGGGATAAGCTGTCAGGTTGGGACAACTGTTGATTCGCATGGTGGCCCGGCATACCGGACGTACCACCCCCGTTGTGTTGACCCAAATGATGTCGCATATCGCTACCCACGGCGGAACTCGCTGCCGCTGCTGCAGCTTGCGATACCTACACATTTTACACATCATTAGGGAAATTGATCTTCAATATTCGGTTCATTATAGCATTTTTGAGTTAACACTCTAGTTACTGACCGCTAATCTGAGTGCCGCTTCAGCTTGTGAGCGTAATAACGCCTCAGCTTGATGCATTCTCAGCGCTTGTTCTGAGTTACCACTTTGAACACTTTGCTGTTGTTGACCAGTAGAACCTTGACCACTACCACTCATGTCATTATTATTGCCCATTCTCATGGCTGCTGCCAATGACGCCACATCAACTGGCGATAAGTTTGGCGATACGGAATTTTGTAAACCTGAAATATAACATCAGATAATTAGCTTCAGGGTTGATGAAGAATTATGATCATTGATTTTGAAGTGTAACTAACCTGCTGCTTGGACAGCTGCTGCCATAACAGCCATTCGTTGTTGTTGTGACTGCATCTCATCATGATATTGTTGTGCTGAACTTGGTTGACTAGCCGCCCGCAACATTTCACTCAGTTTGTTACTGCTTGGTCCCGGCGACGCCATGTTGTTATTATTGTTATTGTTGTTGTTGTTCAGTAGACCAGTGCCTGCGCAAAAATCTGCTCTCGTGAGTTATCGTTTTCATCACGAAAATGAAATGATTCATCAAAGTATTAGAAAAGCACTGTTAGAGTATCATGTCCAACCCAGATCCCCATGTCTTTGCAGAGTTTATTGGTATATCGACATTACTTTAAAGGATGGCAGGATAATTGAACGGGGACATCGAATCATGAATGAAATTAAAACTCAGGATTTGGATGTGTATATGTTTGTTGAGGAAACTTGCTATTGCGTATCGTGTTGTTCTTTTTCTTATACGAAATAGGGGGCGTACCAGGTTCACTACCAGCTGATGATAGTCTTCCATTTCCACTACTGCTGTCCGAATGGGCAGACGGTGATGGACACATTGGTGGCTGCTGCAAGTTTTGCGGTCCGCCTGATTGACTCGACAACACACCCAGTCCCGCTCCTGAACAGCACACAGACAATGTCATATAACATGGTCGTGTGTGTACGTGGGGGTTTAGACCGTAATCAATTTGGAATTTTTAGGATCTCCTGAAATTGGTGAATTGGGAATGGGAGTTCTGAGGGATGTCAGTACGACCGTATTCTGCTTGTGCAAAAACGGTTAGGATGGGAATTCCAAGAGGGATGTCATATCGATTCTTACCTAAACTGGAACCAGCCAGGAGTTCTCGATCTCTTCTTTCAGCTGCAGCTCGACTTAGAACGTATTGTGCTGCAAACTGATGTTTCGGATCCATTCTCATGTGCTCCATATGACTCAGTAAGCCTTTAATTGTAAGAGAAAATTCGATTATGCAATCGCAATATTTTTAACGGTAGAAATGATGTGGTAATTATCAGCCAGTTCATAACTCACCACTTTCATGGGTATATACTGCTTGGCAAACGGAACAAGGCCACATCCTGAGATTCGAGCTTAGCTGACTAGTTTCAGGATGACAGGCAAGATGTTTTCTCAGACTACCCTCGTTGACGTAATGTTTCCCACAAACTGGACATGGATGATTGGCAGTCCTTCGCTTCGCTAGGTAAACCCCGGTAACGGAGGTGGTGCAGTCAGCGGGGGGAACAATAGTGCGACACAATGTCGAGGTCAATGCCAAGCAGGATAAAGCACCCCAAATAGTACGAAGAAAAAGCACAAAACGGTACTACCAAATACCGTCACACATACTCTCACAAACATTCTCACTTACTGATAAATTCTCTTTTTTTTTTTCCATCATCGGACTTTTTCATTTTCCAACACATTTACAACGTGTCTTTGAATTTTGAAGAGACAGTTAGATACGAGTACATAATTGAGATAATCCTGAAGCACCAATTCAAGTTTATTAGTGAATTGCTTGAGTTAGTCTCCAAAAGTATCCTTAGATGCCATGAAAGAGTAAGACACGTATGCCCGCGCCAAAGCTAATCGGGAATATGTGAGATACTTAACGGAGTTCATAAATATTCTCATTCACGAAACTCCATTCTCATCATATTGAATCTTTCGTCTGATCTCACACTGTCCGGTTCACATTTGAAATATGTTAATCGATTTAGTGATTGTAAAAAAAAAAGAAGAATGAGAAAATAGTGAACTAATGGACAAGATGAGACAATGAGAGATTGTGATTATTGACGATTCATTTTCTCCATTAATTGTTGATACTTACTGGCTACGCCTGATGCATTTGGATCCTTGTGGGTGATCTTCATATGCTCCATCAGAGCCTCGCCGCCTAGGAAGAGCTTGTGACAGATTGGACAGCTCGTGGCATTGGGGCCGCCGATGAGGCCGGCGTGTTGCTGGAACACAACACGCTGTTGCAACTCCTTTTTGTGTGTGTGGTATTGTTCGGACGATGGTTGATTCGGCCATGAAGAGGATTCGCCGCAAATTAGAAGCGGCCAGTAGGATATCGCGAACACCGGAGGAGCCGACCCCGAGATAAACGAGACCAGGAGCAGTGTGTTTGGTACCAGAAGCGGCAGGACAGGCGGGCACAGAACAGAACGATACCAAAAGTGTGAAAGTTAAGGCATCACCCAACCTTGTGTTTCTTTTTTTAATCAACTAATGTTTACTATGACTTTCTGTATCAATTAATTTTTTTTTCTTTTTCAATAAACCAATTGTCTAATGTGCTTTGAATTGAGTTTGTTATTCTTTTTTTCCATTTGTTTTTTGCCATCACCAATGAACTACGTCTTGCATATTGAATTTAATAAAGTGATTGTCATGATGAGAAGAGAAATTCTAAGGTTAGGATTCATTTGAATGGGTGCGATGGGAAACGAAGTGAAGCCCAAGTAAAAGTGTAAGCAGTAAAAGAGGCCAGAGACAGAGATTGAGAGCAAGAAGTAGAGAGCGAGAGACGAGATGAGCAAAAAAAAAACGATAATAAAAATAAACGGTCAGTAATGAACCTTTAGGGACCTTCTTCGGGTCCCTCCCGAGTAGTGGGTGGTCTTTTCTCGGTTGGCACTGTGTACATTGAATGTCGTGCAACGTTGCCGGATTGTTATATGTTTTGCCAATGGCGCACGGGCCTATATATATGTGGTTTTATCAAGGAAATGCGGCGGGTCCCCGGTCAGATTGGAGATACGATAAAATCCATCTGGTTACCGAACAGTTGAATGCTATCATATTGATCGGCGCATCAATGTGGATTCGAACGCGTTTTTATCTTTATGTAAATGATTTTTTCATTGCGTAGCCATTTTGCGATTTCTTTGTTTTATATTAATGAGTGTTAAAATATGCAGAGTGTTTATGGAATTCATCAACCTCTGGCTTCATCAATTGTGAACTCGCTATGCAGCAGATAAATATTTAGGGGCTTTCATTCATTGTTCGATTGTGACGGTGTTTGATTGGTGTAGTTTTTATACTCTGATTCAGAGAGATAGTGAGATGATGATTAATGCATCGATCCAATGATCAACTGCAATATTTTATCAACTCAGAAAATGAAATTATTTCCAACCAATTAAATCAGACGTCCATCATCTTGTTTTATATTTTTCCAGCAATGTGATTCACAATTTTCTAGCTATGGTTTCTTTTGTATTTTCTAAATTCAATTTCACTATTATCATCAATCATCCAGCTAACTCTCACAAACGCACGTTCCACGTGTATTCAGTGTAGATTGGGTCATGCATCAAATGATTCATCATGATAAATTCGAATGGCGGAGAATGAAAATGATATAAAAATTAGATAAAATGGGAAAATAGAGAAAAAAAAAACGACAATGTGTATAACGGTGTTTATTCTGGACTTTTGGGGCATGTAGAGTTGAACAACCTAAGAAAAGGAGACCTCGTAACCTAAACCGTGCAACGGAAGCCTTACTGGGGTGGTGAAGAAAAAGAATAGAGAAATAAACAGCAAAAGACTGTGAACGAAGAAGAAAAGGCTAAAACCAGACTCAGCGGCAATGACCCTAAACTTTTGGGGGTCTTGATGTTTCCATTTCTTTTCTACTTTACCATGAGCTCCATCTTTTCTTCTCTCTTTTACTTCTCGGTCACTCGCTCTCACATCATCCGTTTATTTTTTCTCTCGCATGCCAAAGCTACATTTTTTTTTCATTCTCTATCGCCTTCTTCATCGTGTTTTTCTTCATTCGAATTTTTTTTTATTCCGTCATCCAATCCCGGACCTGGGGTACCTAAGTCCAAGTTGAGGCACATTGAACGTGTGTGCCACGCTAAAGAAGAAGAAGTTGGTGGAGGTGGAGAGCAAGAGCGAGACGAACCGAATAAGATAGAACGGGATAGAAGTTGCCTACATGCAAGTTATTCTCGGAGGGAGGCTGCGGTCCGAAGGTTCGACGCCCCGACCTGGCCCAACTGGAAAAAACCGGTTTCTTCACTCTGTTGTACTTCTTTTTTTCCATCTCTTTTTTGCCTTTTGCATCTACACTTTTTGCACTACCAACCAAACACTCTCCAGCACAACTACTACCACCATCATCATCATCCTCCAACCACCATCACACATAGGCCTCCAACACATCACATCTCTCTCACTTGTACATTTCTTTTTTCTCATGGCAGCCAAGCTTCTTCCTCCTATCTCAGCATGTGGTACCGCGCGTGGGCGCAATTCCTTGGCCAACTTTATGACCATCCGTGACCAGATTCATCACCTTAGTACTCGCAATATCCTGTAGCCTCAGTCGCTACGAAATGAATATCTCAAAAGTGCATCAACAATCAATTGCTCACGTGTAAAACGTATTCTAACATTTTGATCAATCAGCTTTATTACACTCTCTCTCTAATTTGTCAGTCGTTTAGAACTGTTGCATTGTCACTTAGTAATGTACGACGACATTCTATACATCATTATCTCTAGCTGATTTCATATCATATCCTTACATCACAATCAACACCGTGGCATTGTCATTGAATTTTGTTACACAACGTACTGTGTTATTTCCACCAAGTTGATGACATGCTATAACCTTATGTGCCAGATCATCATCAAAAGGGGATATGAACACATATAGACCAGATCGATATCTTCAATTCAACGAGCGTACCAACGCGTTGTACGTCCGCGTTCTTGTTTTCTTGCTCTGCTCCCACCTCATCGTGCACTCTCATCCCCCTTAACTAAGGGTTAATCGTTTTCCTGATACTTTATAGTAAAGTCGTGCGTGTCTGCGCTCCAAACAACTCTCTGACCCCTCTTTTCACAGCATTTCAACTTATGCGATCAACCTCCTTCACTTTACTCTTATATACCTAAACGTATTTCCAATATGCATTTGCACATGCGTTTGCGAGACTTTTGCCAATATATAAGCCGTCCGCAAGTCTTCAAAGTCTGCAAGGATTTATGGTAGATATACACAGTTGGATGTGTTGAGAGGTTGGTGGAAGTAATCGAGGGTGGAAGATGATGATGACGATGATGAGGAATATGAGGGTGATGGTGAATAAGAGGGGTGTTGGGTTGATAGTGCAGCTCTCTTCGTTTATTGTTGAAGGGAGTGGTGTAAAAAGGAAGTGGGTGTGAGCGAAACGCGTGGCGATGCATAACGAACGTGTGCTATATACTTCAACGGCTCTTTCTTTATCTATTATAAACTCTTGCATGAATAATCAGCCATTTTGTTTAGTGTCAATAGAAAATGTACATCCAATTATTTCGTTCGATTCAAATTCAATCTCCTCGATTTTTCATACTGAAATTCTCTCCATTTTCGATTATGATTCAAATGTGATCATTTCACGCTCGCACTCCTCGTTCATCCCTTTATAAATCAATAAATCAACGTGAACAATTCAACATGGAAATCATTACTTAAATATGCTAATGACGATTTTTAATAATTTTTAACTGTCGCAAATGCATCGAAGGTGGAATAAAAAGTTGTAATAAATAAGAGAATAAATTCGCCGCTGGGCCTTTGCGTGATTTGAGAAGGTGAACCAGTGTCTGAAGAGAATTGGTTAAGACGCAATCGCAATGGTACCGAGGGCCATCAAGTCACTGTGTCGTCGTCACGCCCTCGTTGGACCGCGTACAAGTACAGAAAAATTAAGGTCGACGAAAGGCTCCCAAAGACCCTGTGGTGCACTCTCGCTTTCGAAGATAAAATATATGCCAACGATGTATACCAACACATATACAATAAACATTGAAAGGCGCGGACCGAACATGCGCTCATTGAAGCCAAGGCCAAGAGTGTACCAACTGAGCAATTTTTACTTTTATTATTTCATCTTTTTTTTCTTCCTCTCCATCTTCTTTTCCATCGTTTACTTTTTTATTTTTTCCCGTCCGCTTTGTAAATGAAAAAAACGTGGCCCTTGGTACTCTCGAGCGTCGTTGCGCTGCTTTCTTTTTTTTTTCTCCACATTCTCCTCACTCGTTTCTTCTTCAACTCGGCCGCAACTCTCTTTCTTTTCGTTCCTGCCGTGCGCGGGCCCCGCGTTGCTATTGCACGAGGCCATGGCTCTCAGACAACCTTCACGAATAAGATACTTGGCTCATTCGCTCTCAGACTCTTTTCTCTTCATGTACATATATATATGTTTATGCTTGTACTTTTATATATGTATATAAATAAATTTTTTTGCTTCTCTTTTACGTGCTCTGTTGCTCTTTCTCCTGCTTGCCTTGCGCACGATTCCCTCGTCGGAGAAATAAAAAAAGAAATGGCTATGTATAAAATGTAAGGAAGACGTAGTTCTTTGTTCCGAAAGCCACATATTTTCATTTTGAAATTGGAAAAAAAGAAAATGGAAGAAAAACCTTAGTCAAGGTTATTATTATATGGCTGGAGATTTTAATGAATTTCTCTTCCATATATTCTCCCTCTTGGTTATTAATTGGAGAAATATTTGATGATTGAATTAAATCAACGAGTAAATTCAATGAGCATATATGCTGTCGCTTTTTTTTTCCCTTATTAAATCTTCTCTTTGTCCTGGGAATAATTTGTTCGTCACTTCTATTCGTCTCGATGTGGACTTTCTGTTTAAATAGGATTTTTTTTTCCGTTCCTTTTCGTGATCTCCAATGGGGAAATATTTTTTCATTAGGTTATTTTAATAGCAACTAATCCAGGGTGGGTAACGCCTGTTAATCCAGTCGTAAAGAGACGAGCGTGTTGGATGATCGTTAGTGCGACATGAATAACGATGAAGAAAAAAAATTGATGATAAAAAAATGAAGTGAAGAAAAAAAAAGGACAAGTGGAAGGGAGAAAGAAGTAGTAGCGTGCGGATATAATAAAGAAACGTGTGTCTGAGGGTCGTTGGAGAATGGGTGATCATCATCAGTATTATACAGTGGAGGCAAAAAGTAGGATGAACATGGGGAGAAAAAAAAAGGGAATGAGAATGTGGTATAGGCAAGTTCTCCCCTATTACACGTTGTACCAATAAGAGAACCAGGACCAGAGAATTTACCCTTTTGATTATATATATTTATATATGAAATATATTTGGCTGTATAGAAATCCAACGGAGAGAGATTTTTTTAGTAGGGTGATTTTAGGGGGTAGTTCAATACAAAAATCCCACCCCTGAATTGACGGCAGAATGATTTCATTATCACTCCTCCCTATACACGTGATGGAAATGAAAAAAAAAATGTAGGGGTGGTTTGGGGTGAGGATAAAAAATTCGATTGGGAAAAAAATGATGAAGGTGGAGTCGAAAAAATTTCGCAGTTCATTATTACGTCTCAAAACGAAGCAAAATGGTGGAATTATTTTTGATATTTTACGGTTTCTTGATATTCCATTGTGTGAATTTTGGAATGAGTGTGGTATTGAAATTATGAGATTGAAAATAGAGTTCATGTCTTTTCTTCTTCGTTCCTTACGCATTCTCCCGGTACTCTTTCTTGAGCGTCGCTTTTACACTCGTCGCTTTTTTGGTTTGCGCACAATTTACACATATGTAAATATATATACAACGTATTCTAACGTTAGAACGATAATGCATGCTCGAGTGTCGCGCGAAAGGGTCGTCCCACTTTTCTATTTTAACGTCGCAAAAGAGACAAAGAGTGGTCCCTGCTTCTGGACAATTGCCAAATGTCAATGTTTTACCACGAATTCAAAGCCCAGAAATTCGTGAGAAAAAGAAAAGTAAGAAATAAAAAATGAAGAACTGTGGAAAAATTATTCCGCTATATTTCCGTCAATTATTTTCCTTAGAGAAATTTTATTCAGCAATAGAATAATTTCTTGGAATTTTAGCCACTAAGTAAATCCAAAAATACTTTTGCAAGTGAGGAATATCTCACTCTTCTTTATCAGATTATCGACCTGCAAATCTCAATTCAGTTTGGCTAATTCTATCTATCCAAAAATAATAGATAAATTTTTTTTTCCACCCCTCGATGTAATCTGAGAATATGAAAATTAGAATGGTATGCAAGAGAAGGTGAAGGAACGGGATGGGGCAGAAAAAAAAATTATGAAAAAGAGGGTTGGCAATGCGGAAAGACGAAGTAAAGTGTGACAGAGAGGGATGAAAATAAATCCGGCGTCTAATGAGTTTTTACCAAGAGCAGTACTTGGTGTGGGGCAATTAGAAAGAAGAGGGGGGTTTCCCATGAAGAAAAAGACAGAGGGGGGTTTTGAAGAAGGTACAAAACAGTAGGTGAGAATAAGAGAGGAGTAAGGGATGTCCTGGACGTTGGAAGAAAGCCGGAAAGCAACGGAAAGGGTTTGTTGTATCGTGTTGCACGGCATTTAAACCCTCAACTACACTACCACCACTACCAATACACTTCTCACGCGCGCTTAAATCCTTTTGATAGTACATATAAAGAGTAACGATAAATGCGGTCGTTCAAAAATCGAATTCACTCCCCAATGTTCCTTTTTCTTTATTCTCCCCTTATGAACGACTGGACAAGACATTTGAAGAATTGATTTTTGACAGCCATATACTCATTTTCTTCCACGGATTCATTATAATATTCTATTCATCCCTTCACCCCTTCATTTATATATATTTCTCATCTTTTATATACCCTCCTTGCCCATTATCTTCTGTTCCATTTTGTCTTTAGATGTAACGGTTTCAAATGTTCTAATGACATGCTACATAAAATTTATAAAAAATGAATAACTACCCCATATTTTGTACAGTTTTTATTAAAAAAAATTGTGGGTTGTTAAAAAATTTACCATGACTTTGAGATAAATTTTCCTCTACGTCAGCTCAAAATGTCTGCAATGAAATTCTAATTATGAAAATTATTTGTATCACTGCTGTTATCTTAATGATCATTTTATTATTTTTATTTCAAATATTCAAATTGTTGATAGGGATAGAAATAGAGAAAACAATTTCAAGAAATCTACGCTCAAGGTGGAAATTCGATTATCCAAAAGGAAGATGGACTTTGCCTATCCCGTTTTCCCTTTTTTTTTCGCTCTTCATTTCTTTTCCTACATCGTTTTATTTTTGCGTTTCTCGCCGCACTCAGTACGAAAAAGAGCGAGGTCGTGTTTGCGAGAGATAGATAGATACTGAGATCGTGGGGTTTAAAGGTTGAAGGACAGAGAGAATAGTTCTAAGGGAGCGAGTTGGTGTGAGAAAGGCGAAAAAGCATCGTGTTCGTTGAGAAATATTTTCTCTCTTTTGCTCCGTTTGCTGTTTTACTCCAAGCGTTTTAATTACACTTACAGCTCCGGACGGACCAGTTACCTTCTCGTGAGTGGCGATACTTTATTCTCCATGGGTTTATACGGCCAACGGACAGATTTATTTTTGTGCCCTTCCGCGCGACACCACGAACTGTACTAAAACAACGTGGATGGGGTTATATGGCTGTTTGCGCGAAAATATTTACCGAAAAAATTAAACCAGAGGGATGATATATTTCTATTGTAAAATAAATATTCGTTCTAATTTTCATTTCATTTTCCTGATAACGTTTAATCATATCTGAACGAACACGACAGCGTTGTTTCTTCTCATAAAAATTATTTTGCCACAGTTTCATTCCAAATTCGAACAATTTTTCCAACCTATACAGATACAGCAGCGTTGTTGGATTCATTTGATAATTGTTTGGCATTATTGGAACATCACGAAGCGGAAGAGGAATTATTTGCAAATATTTGGTTGACTATAACATGACGTTTGGATATTGAAGTGAAAACCAGTTCCGTGTTAAATCCAATAATTAAATTCCCTCAGAAACAAAATGTTTGTTGATGCAAATGAAGTATGAGAGAATTAATTGAACGTCAATGCTCACATTTTGCTCCATTATCATCATCATTGACATGTTTTGATTCATTCGGAATTTTCGAAAATTTTGCCCGAGGAAATTATTCTCGTTTCGATCATTGTTGAATAGCAACCCTCAACACATTGAAGTCTCAATAAAAAATCGAATCCCCATCCAACTGACTCGATAACGAACTGAACCATCAACATTTACCCTGATCAATGGATGAGAAAAGGATCTCCAGGCAGATGCCTTCCCACGTTTTTTATTTATTTTTTATCATGCATGTCTGGACATGTGTCTGATGTATGCGTTAAAGGGTTGTACACCAAACGAGGGTGAAGGGAGAGGAAAAGGAATTTCGAGACGTGTGAGTGAGTAAGGAAGTAACATAAAGAAGAGGTAAATTCAGTTGAGCTTACAGAGGAGTCTTCGGTCAACATAAAAAAACTAAAAAAATACAAAAAAAGTGCCCTGCATGGGATGGATAAATGGATAGAGCCCATGCGCGAGAGAAATTCCCGCGTTGCATATTGCCGGTCTCAAACGAAACACGCATTTGTTCGAGGGGTGAATTTGATTAAAGGGCCTCGAGGCATCGCTCTCTTCTTGAATCTCAGCTTTCTCTCAGAAAAAAATTCTTTTCTTTCTCTTTTCCTTTTCCGTTTGATTATTTCTGTTTTTTTTCCCTTCATCAGCTTCCTTGGCCTTTACATATCCATCCCCTAATATATATATATATATTCGAAACACCCCACGTGGCATCTTATGACAAAGCCGTGTGAGATTATCCCACGATCAATACTTTCACACTTTCGATAATTAATTCGTGAAATTTTTTTAATCCTTTTACATTTGTATTAAATAATTCCCGTGGTTAATTTTTTTTTGTTTCAGAGTGGATTTAGAGCAGGGGTTGAAAATATATCGTGTGAAATATTCGAATGCTGAATAAGAAGTAGAAGAAGGTGTGAGAAAATAATACTACGGGGTGAGTGTGTAATAATTTCACAAATTGATTTTCTTGGAATGTTCAAGGGTGGTTATTACGATTGTCTATCTGGTGTGTCTGAACACGGGCGTGAAAGTGGAAATATATTTTCGATCGTCGGATACAATTCCAACCCTATCTGTTATGGGAATAATTTTTTTTTCCCTTGATGTCGAATAGGCGGATGCGAAACGAGAGATCTCACGTTGAGATTTATTCGCGGTATACATTTGAATTAAATTAATCGATATGGGAATAATAATTTATGAATAAAATAAAGAGAAAGTCTTAAAGCTTGACCCAACACCATGTGAACGTTGAAATATTTTTGTTTTGCTGTTTTACAGTGTAAGTAGAAAAGTAGCGAAATTAAATTCAGATTGAAGACGCTTCGTGTGGATAGAATTGGAATACGGTTAATGAATGCGTGAAAGTGAGAATGTGAGTGAATTTATCCTCGAGTTTGCTCGCGCCACATGTTTCGAGATAAAAGAAAAATAATAATATCAAAGAAGGTAATAAAAAGAATCAGAACATTTAATTTTGATATTATTATTTCTCTTTTGATCTCTCGGTCCGGTGTTTTCTTTCGCGCGATTCGTAATTTCGGAAAGAGCAATGTATGGTAGATATATTTAAAACGGATGGTTAGGAATGGACGTCGGATTTTTCTTTCGGTATACATACATGACTGACCTTCGATGTATGGGTCCGGAGGCTGGACTCAGTTGCGAAACCTTTGCCACAAATGTTGCAATGGAATGGCCGATTTTTCGCTCTCTCCACTTGTGCATCGTGATTTCTCAGGTGTTGTTGTAAATTCGATAGTTGAATAAACGCCCGTCCGCAATCTGGTAAATGACATTTGTACGGTCGTTCACCTGAAAGTAAAAGACATTTCAAAAAAATCATAAACAGATTCCAACTAGGAATATCTCATGAGCAACAACACATTTCAATTTATCAGGAACAAATGTCGCGAGTATATTTTTATTAATTTAATTACAATCTACTGATGAACTAGAAATGAAAGGATAGCCTACTGCATATTTATAAAATTTATCGTGAAAGAATAAGTCGAATGCTCATTTTTTTAACCCCCACGACTGATATTTTTGTTTACTTCGTCTCTTGTTTGATTTTTTCTTCACCCCTGACTCACCCTCGGTCAATTAATCGAAGAATCCCAGCATCCCCAAGAGTACAAGTAATCTACTGCACTGAGCATACATCAACATAAAGAACAGGAGAAATTATGCAAAAAAGAAAAAAGAAAATCACAAAAACGAATGGAAAAAAAATTCATGTTGAGGGATATCGAATATCTCTAATTTTTTTCCTTCCCACCCTCTCTGCCGTTTGTATATTACGCTTACTTTTATATTACACGAGTCAAACTGGAACTCACAGACTGTAGAGGACGAGGGTGGATAGAGGGTGAAGGAATGAAGGAATGGAGGGTTGTTATTAGAGTCCGTTATTAGAGATCGATTGGCCTGAAGCGATTCGATTTAACACGGAAAGAAACTCAAGTGAAAGAGTGAGCGAGTGAAAAAACCACCCTCTTTATCTATCCCTCTCAACTCACCATCCACCCCCTTAATCTATCTTTAACTATTACTCCACAAACTTTCAAAATTATCTATCGTTTATATAGCAGTAATAAAATGTTATTTTTTTCTTTTACATTTTACAATTTTTATTATTTATATGGAAAAAAAAAGTTTACACCCGATCGTTCGTAGTATTTTTTTCTATATAATTCCAATGAACGATAATTATTTTTAATTGGAGTATAGAGAATGTAAACCGTATATGAATATTTCCAACAATCCACCCATCACCACCCTCGTACAATTTTTTTTATTCTACAGATGGTGGTTTGTACTGTATTTATGTATATAGACTTCCGCCTTTGGGTCGTCTCATACAATTCAGAATAAACCGTATGTTTTCTTTCCCAGTTGCAATTAAAATCAAATTAATATGCAACTAGAAATACGAATCATAATAATAAATTTATAAACGTGAGTTGTGTATACATTTAACAATCAATTTGTAACGTATGTTTTTTTTTATTCTACCCTGAACATTAATTGCGTCGACTTCCCTGTCATCGTTAAAGAATTGATAGAACAACGAGGTATTATTGTATCAAATAGGGAAAGTATAATTCCATGTGACGACCACGATAATAATCCCCTATTACAAATCCCCTTTTAATTATTCTCTCATCAGATATTTTTAATTTATCATATCTCGAACGATGATATTTACGTCAATATTATTGGAAGAATTAAAGAATAATCTCACTTTAATAATGAGAAATTAAATACTGTGAATATTTGTGTGCATGCCAGAAAGAAAAATATTTCGTCGGGGTTGGAGTTGAGACTGGGATAATATCAAGATCAGCTCGAGCGCTTTAACTATCTGAATTATCCACGTGGTTGACAATCCAATACCGGCATGGAAATATATGTTGGGTATGATGTACACTCAGTCTATTGCATTACGTATTTTTCACCTCCGTAAATGTCTACAGTTTGTTGAATAGTATTAAATAATTGATAATCAAAGTTTAAGAAGATTATTTGACTTAAAAAATTAATTTCGCCAATTTTTTTCGGACAAATTCTTCAAACTTTTTGTTTCGAAGGGGATGAAAGTCTATAATTAATTATTTATACGAACATGTTATGAATTTTTTGTTCTTTTCATTGTGGTGGTTTTTTATTTATTATATAGGGAGGTTAGAAATATTGTATGAAATTTCCATTTAATCACTTCCGCTTGGAGATGATAATTGAAGGTGACGTAACGAGAATGAGAATTATTGAATATAAAATCTTGCGTGCCGACCGGAAGAAAAGTAAGATAGATAAGGGGATGGATGTTGCGGCAATGGTGGTAAGGGTAAAAAGTATAAAAGTCGTGGGTGCAAAGTCGTAAGAAAAAAAGAGAGATGGAAATTTTATTTCACGACGTATACATGAAATTATTGCTCTTTGTTTCTAATCAATGAATTGAGGAAAAATTATGATTTTCGAATTAGTTGAGAGAAGTTTTCCAATAAATTCTCTTCATTTTCCAATCCCAATGGATTCCTATCGAAATAAATTCTAATAAAAGTGAATATTCGACTGTAAAAATAATCGATCGTTTGAATTTTGATTTCTCAATTCATCTCTGTTAATAAAATAGTTACAGATCTGAGAATTTCTTACAATTTTTCTCTACCGTTGCTCGCTGTCAAATTAATTCAATGAAGACAAAAGCGTTTGAATAATAAATAACAACTCTAAATTCATAGGAAAATATTTTCAAGATTTATTAATCCCAATCACATTCTGCCACAGATCCGTTCAAAGGATCTCTTACTTTCTTCAAACTTTATTCACACCGACACCTAAAATATTCATCGTTATGAATCAATCATCAGACTACCTCTTCAAATAGCGCAAAAAATATGTCCACACACAAAACGTTCTACCTCGTCTGTGCACTCATCGAAATCTCCAGCGTGAAATAAAAATAAAAATCGAGAGTAAAAAATGAATGCAACTAAACGAAATAAAAAGAGATGATAAAAAAAAAGTGAAGGTTTAAACGGTTGGTGGTTGGGAGTCGCGCAGCGGACGAAAATGGGTGCGCCACGTGGACATGGTTGGTCGTTTATTTCCTCCTACTCATCTCCACTCTCATGTATAAATAAATATATACACAATACATGGAAATAGAAAGAGTATCTGAGTGTGATGGCGCGCTAGGGGTGGTTTGGGGATTGCACATACTCTTGCGCGATGGGACACTGGTCGGTGCCTTTCACAACCACACACACATACTCAAAATCTTCCCCACCACCCTCATCATTTTCTCTCTCTCTCTCTATCTCTCTTTTGCTGTGGCCAACCCCTTCTACCACCCACACCGACCACCCCAGTCGGACGTTTACCCACTACACGTCCATGCCAGAAAATTAATGTCCCCTGCAATCCATGTATAATGCATTCGCGTTTCGTTCGTACGAACAAATGAACGCACTAGAAAATTTACGTTGCCCGTTATATCCCTCTTTGCCGCCACCCCCTTTGCTCCAACAGTCTCTCTTCAATTCTATATCTCTGACTCTCTCTCGCCCACTGTGGCGAGCAGCCCCTATTGCACATGACCCGGCGTCATCGAAATTCCGGTTGAAAATCATTAAATTGCACGCACTCATATGCAAACTCCCGGCGTCATCCAAAACCCACCCCTATTCGTCGCCGCCCCGCACTCCAAACTCACCCCCTAGTGTGCTCGATACGTTTCCAACCTCCGTTCGGTGCATCCACAAAAGCGCGTCCATATTTGTGAAATATATATAGAATGTCAGCGATATTTCTATACGTTCGGATATAACCAACCCCCATTTCCAACCCAATCGAATTATTTGTGCAGGATGGATGAGAGTTGTGTATATATGTATATGTGTAGGGGTATGAATGGGAGAAGTTAATGATGCATTGCTTGCATTTTGATATTTGTGTAAAAATCACAGGAAAATGTTTGAGAGGGGTGGGAAATAATGGAATACAATGATGATTTGTGAGAGATATGAATCACTGGTAAATCTAGAGAATTCAATTGTTTTATATTTTTGAATGTGATTATAATATAATTTTGAATTGAAATGAATATTTGTTGCGATGGATCGTAAGTTGGTTGGTAGTTGTTTTCGCAACAGTTTGATTAATAATCAGTATGGGGATGCACATGGAAATTAATGAAGTTTTTATATCATGAATAGATATAGTGTGAGAAGAATGTAAAAAAACTAGTTTCACCTGCCTCGGTGTGTATATAAAATGGGGTTGAAACAACACGTCAGCTCAAAGGGGTTGATACATAGCGAACGAGTTTGAATTTTACGTTATAAACCAGTTTCGAAGTTGCCATTCAAACGAAATTATACACAATGGATTCCATGGGATGGGAAAAATTGACGAGGAAATGTGGTAGGCGAATAATTCAATTTTTTTTTTCTGTCAAACATTCGGTAACATTTGGAAATGAAGTTGAAGACACGACTGAGTTCACGAGCATAACTTCATACAATGAAATTGGAAATCATCGGGGTATTTATTCGAACGATATGAAGAAAATAAAACGTCACTCGATCGAGATGATTGTGAAGAAAGGGCAAAAGTATAAAATATTGAAATAATTTTGTGTAAATTTTATGGAGTTTCGGTGTTAGGGTGAATGACCTCTGTACAAATGGGGTTGTGTGAGGTTAGTGCTGCTTTTGAGGTTAGGTCATATACATCGTAGATGGAAGCGTGTGAGAACACTATAGGTTGTGAATAATTTTTGCAAAGATAACTGGGTCCTTCAACTCAGAGCATTGATTGAAAATCGATAAAAATCACTCACATTTAATATCACTCATCGCACAACATACAAAGTGAAATTGATGGAAGTGGCGAAATTGAAATATTAAAGAAGGGATAATTTCCTCAGTGTGAAAGAGATATAAAAATTGAGATACCATTGAGAGGCACATCATTTCGTTATCGTACTATCCATTTCCGTTACTCAAAAAGAAACCAATCTACATTTCGATTCGTTAATTATTCATCGATTAGATAAAATATTCCAATCAATAACTAAAATATTATTATTAAATCATCAATAATGCATTGCGGAAATGATTAAATTAAGATGTGACATTCATTTGCTACAAGTATATGCAGGATGATTTGCATACATGATACATTTTGGAATATGTTGATGATGATGATAAAAATTGCATGGGTTTTGGTCAATGTTATACAACACCAAACATTTGAGGATAAAACGTGGAGTATTCGAGCGTGGTTACCAAGCATTGCATTCTTCGGTCTCTCTCGGTTGTTGCATTCTCTCATTCGCTCACACTATGGACGAACGATGCGGCAAAGCGATTCACGCATGCATGGAAATCATTAAAATAAAATGGCCGATAACAAATGACTGTTGGAAAGAGGGGCGCCCTACACAACATAGTTGGTATAGTAGTCGGCCATCTTGGTTCACGTGACCGTCATCCAGGCAACCACGACCACGCCACGCCCCTTTAATGATTTCTACCCCCTGGCGAACATGTATGCACGCGCGAAATTTCGTGGGTGTGTGTATGTGCGTTGCTTTGGACACTGGACGATGAAGGTGCACTGTGGTATTTCAGTGTGACTATGTGTGCATGTCGGTGAATGGACGTGTATGTGATGTGCTACGGGAGAATGAGGGTGAGAATGGGAGTTGGGGTGTACAGTCATCATCAGTAGTCTGGTTGGACGCCAAATATTCCCCGGACTTTCGGTACAGACCATGCAAAATCATTATTGAACGTGGACACACCCAAGAGTTGCGAAATTTTAGTTGAAATATTTGATGATTCTAATGATTTTAGTCATTTTTGAGGCACAGTTTTATAGAATGATGGTAGTTGACCTATTTTGAATCATCGCGAGAGGAAAACTAGCGTTTGACTGCAAAAACTAAGGGAATTTGTGGATATTCTAGCAAAAAATCATCACTACTAAAAAGGATCAAGTCCCTTGCCCCAAGTTCAACCGAATTCCAAACAAACCAATTTAATATTGGTCACTGAACTTTGGATTGTTATAGCTCGTGTAGAAAAGGAGCGAAAGGCGATTGAACCTTCAGGGCAATAGATTGAAACGGTTATACGAACGCGCGGGTGTATATAAAACGTTACGCAGGCATCTGGCATGATACCTTCTCCCTATACTTCAACCTAAGCTCATTCTTCTCCACCTGCCTCGTGCCCTGATCTTTTTTTTCCGATACCGTCACTTCACCCACGCACGGGCCCCAAAACCTCATGAAAAAGGTCATCGAACCAACCGTGAAAGTGCATTGGGGCGCCTCACAAACATATAACCCTTTCTTAAATACATTTTTTTTTTGTTATTTATAGTCAATACCTTTCCATCGTTAAACTTATTTCCTTTCCCCATTCCAAAGGCCAACGAACTTCGATTAATTTTTTATTCATACACACAATACACTTTTTATCGATCTGGGAATCAAATTAATTCAAAGTATGATAGTTTCAAACCCCTTTCCTGCTTTAAATATCCACCGATTTAATTAATTCATCCCAAATCTATCGATTGTTATGAAACCCCCATTTAGAAAATAATTATTAATGATTGATGTCACCAATATCACCAAGAACAATTTGTATTTGCGTTCTGCTAAAACTATCAAGGAAATTCATCGTCTTATCTGATCGGCGACGATTCCGACTGAAATGTCTGCAGAAATTACATTATACCTGATGACTTTGACATAGACATAACTGAATCCAAGACCTGGTGGAATACTCAGCCAATCCATTATAAAATCATCTTTCATCATTCTTATCATTCTCATCATCCTTCATCATTCCAATTAACCTATTCTCACCAAATGTCCCGTTTCAGACCAATGTCACGATTGAATTGCTACTCAATGATGACATTAACTATTAATCGTGCGCAACTGTCTTTATTTATAACCCTCACACCAAACTGCAGGAAATAAAAAAAAAGAAGAAATAAACCAAGTCCAGAGTCCCCCTTAGAATCTCTTTACAAAGTCGTTAACTGACTTTCCATCGGATTATTTTTCATTCCCGCAGTGGTAGCGGACGGTCGTAATTTATTCCCAATCCCTGATGAGTCCCATTGTAACATCACCCATCCAAGGCACTGTGTCTCCACTGCCATTCTCTAACTATGGATTGGTAAAATGAGGAAACAAAGTGAGAGATGGTGGTGAAACGAAGAAGACAATGTCTATGAACGTATATAGAACATGAAAGACAACTTGGTGATGACAAAAAAAAGGGTTAATACAGAGCTGAAGGTACGAGAGCATAATATATAAAAATAAAATTTAAAAAAAATGCCTGTGGCAGGAAGGAACGAGGATCTTCCCACTTCCCATGATGATGTGGGGCCGCCCTAACGATATTGTTGGGGCAACATCGCAACTGAGAACCATAACGTTCGTCGTTAAGGACGTTAAAAAAAATGTGTACAACCATAAACTTGAGCGTACAAACACATACACATAAGGAAAGGGTTAGTCCTTAAAACTAACATCAGAAAACGCGCTGTTTATTTCTCTCTTTTTTTTACCCTACTAATAACAATGTCATCAACTTTTTAACTCGACAACTCGACGACCACCCTATCGCTCTCTTGGGTCTACAACTCTTACCACTTAACGGTGGCATTTCGTTTCGCATTGCATTCTTTTTTTCCCTTCTTTCTGTCTCCCTCATCTCCCATAAGTAACGCAAGAATATACATGATCATTCACGAAAAATAAGAGGAGAAAAAGTACTTGGGTCATTAGGCAGAGAGAGCTCGCGTTCCAGACTGCTCTACCTCACTCTTTTCCTGCTCCTTGTTCACTAAAGGGGTAAAAATTAATGTCTCAGAATGGATGTCCTGCGTTAGGCGTTGATGGTCGAGAATTTCCTTCGTTGTAGTAACACAGTGAAGATTCAAATTTTATTTTTCCTATTTCTGTTGGTTCTGCCCTTTTTTTTTCATGATATACGACTTATCTTTCAAATATTTCTTTTCTACTTTATCTGCAAAATTTTTTTCTCTTTGATTTTTTTTTTAGCAAATTGTGCTACAAACAGATTTATATGAGAATTTTTTAATTGTGCTCACTGACAGATATTAATTCATATGTGACGCTTCTAAGATAGTAGACAGACCTCTTGGGTCGTATGTACGTAGGTAGAGCGTAACGTAACACATAACTGCGTCTAAAGTTATAAGTGCACCAACTACCCAACATTTATGTATATAAATGTGTACATGTATACAATTTAGTATAGGTATAATACAGAACCGCTGCTTCTCCCCATATGCCGTATGGCGTCTCTTCAAGACTCCCACACACATTTAATCTATCTCGTTTGCTCTAACGCACTGTACCTCACCAATCTTTCTTCATTTTACTCCTTTTCTTCTTATTATTATTTTATTTTCATCATTTTTATCTTTGTGTGTTTTTCTACAAACACTCTCATTGGAAGTTGTACACCAAGTTGTGCCCTCCCCCGTCTCGCACCTTCCCTCATTGCTCTCGTCTCCGTTGTAGAAAGTTACTAGATGGAAATCTATATCTTATTTTATGGCTCAAGTCACCAGACAGAGAAACGTACACATACATAACACATGTACACATGTTACGCTCGGATTGGTTCGCGATAAAACACGACGACGACCCTCCACTTTGTGTATTAAATCATCGGTGAACGATGCTGAACATTAAATCTTGTACTACACTTTGGATTTTTTCATGTCAAAGAAATTTCCTGTTCGGGGGACCATTCGATAATTGGAATCTTTAAAAATTCATTCGCATTGTCTAATGCGATTTTTTTAGAGATTTTTTTCCTAATTAAAAATAAATTTTTTGTCGTTAAAATTCTGAGATTTTGTTTTTTTTTAAGCAACCACTTCAAGTCATGATAAATCCAACTTCATTTGCTATTATCGGTCTAGCTAAAAAATTAGATTCAATCGTGAATTTCAATTGTACAATTAATCCTGATTTTAATGTGAAATTATGGTGAATATCACAATCTTATCAGTTGAATGAATAGTTTATGATATTCCAACTCGATTAGGAAGTTGTAGATTCGTTGAAAAAATTAAAATGGGGGACGTGTTTAATCATTGATATATTATCGATGCTCGTGAAGTTCGATACAATTTTTAAAATCAGGTTCTGCAGATAATCGATTAGCATATTAAATTATTAGAGAATGAGAGCTCGATATATTGCTAACCTACTGACCGGTTGTCGACGGTGCGAGAACTCGACTGCCAATCGCGTCTAACACCAAACGAGCATCTTACATGCATGAAGAACAACTTCAACTGTTACAAATAAATAAATAAATAATCAAACGAATGGGATAGAATAAATGAATGGAAAAAAAAATCACAGCGAATTTAATCGCATCGCTTTTGTGAGAGGATTAGAAAGTCGTTAACAGTCTGCAGATATATAAATGCGGTCAACATTATACACCAAACCCTGTTCTAATAAAACTGTACATAAGCCCAATGTCATTCATTCATAAATACTCAAAGAACTATGAGACGAAAAAAAATCCACTAACTTGCATTCAACGAATGAAAATTTCACCTAAATTATAAAATGAAAATGAAGGGGCTCTGTAGGGGATGAAATAAATAAAAATACTGAAGAAAAGATAAAGTGAGTCTCTCAAAGAGAATGAGAAACGTCGAGTCGAAGCTTTAGATGAAAATATTGTTATTTTTATTTCGCTCTCTTTCATGGCATCGAATATTGAAGGGAGATCGGACAACGTGAAAGGATTGTAAGTAAGTCAGTAATACGTTGCGCGTAAAAAAAAGAAGGGGATTTCAATAAGGGAGGAATATACAGTCTGATCCGAATCTATGCAAATGAGTTGAAAGGAAAAAAAATTACTTCTCATCAAAGTGACTGTCAACTACTTATAAAAATTGTTTATTTGTTGTATCAATGACAAATTAATTGATGGAATGGTGTTCATGGTACACTTATATATTATTGTCGCTCTACTATTTCTAGTTGACCGCAAAATGGTCACGTGAACATTGGTAGGCTCATAAAGCGGAGAATAAATTGCAGGTGTCGGAGAAATAATGACAGACCTCCGGCGGAGATTAATATCATGCAAGTGAGGCTTAAAGTCTCTCAGCATACTGTTCCCGCGTCTCTCCGTCACCACCACCACTACCCTTCTCCAGTCCATCGTACAATTCTCTCGGTACACCATTTCGTGTCACAACCCGTGAACGGGAATTCCGGACATCCATTGACTTTAACCCTCCACAAACATAGTCCTGACTATTTAACGAAATATAAATAAACCTTGACCTTCAAAAGTCATTTTAAAATGTGAAGTAAATGAATGATTGAAATTTTTTTTTGTCTTGTGTGGGTAAATAGAAATATCGAAGAATTTTATTTTTCATATCCTCCTTCAATTCTATGTCAGTTTCATTTATTTTTATTCACATTTTCATTCATCGCATTTGAAAATATTGCGGAAGAAATATGTCGAGGTGTTTGAGAGTAGTGCGAATGATGTACAGTTTGTATTATATATCAGTTGACAAGATAAGATAAAGTGTAACTCCAATGTGTGGATAGTGCAGAAAAAATATAGCGAAAAAAATTCCAAATGATAATATTAAAAATGATAATAGCAATGATGATGCGTAAAGGGGAAAAAATGTCAATTGAGAATTGTGAGATTTCCCCTGGCAACAAACGTGACAGAATTATAAAACACTCACACATTAATTTCTACCTCTGTATTTATAAATTAACGAGTGAATTTTATATCAAGTGAAGAACTCTCAATTTTCCTCTGCTAATTTCTTTCCTATCCAATTTAATGAGGATGATGGAGCTTACGGTAGATAGAAAATTCTATTTGATAATGAACTAGTAAAGCGTATGTATCACTTCATCTATTACCCTACATCTACATATTCGTCGTTAAAATTTAATTAACACTCAGGGGAAGAGAAAGAAAAAGAAAAAGTAGAAAAAAAAATCAGACGACGCGAATAACCAAACACTCGAAGAATATTATAGATAAATGTGTATACGGTTTCCGCACTTATTTTTCATCCCATTGTCTTCGTCCCACTCATGCATACGCAAACACACATATATACAATGATATATAACATATATATGTGTGTAGGTTAATTGAATTTATGAATCGCTTCCGGGTTTTGCGGAACACCAACTTAACGCCCTTCCTACACCGCAAAAGGACAAATAGACTAAAAAGATAATGTCGAAATGTCGAATGAAAAGAAAAAAAATTATTGGATACTGCAGAGTATGAAGAAAAATAACGACGAAACGGAAAATGAAAATGAATACGAAGAAAAACAAGAAACTAATTATGTCCACCCAAAATATTTAATTCATTCGTATAGGAATTGAGGTTTAGGAGTGAGTAATAATTACTTTTTTTTGTTGCTTCAACCACCAGTTGTGGAAACAATTGGGCCACGCGAGCCCTATCATCAGCCGCTAATTCCTCGCTCTTATTCCTCGTTCGAAGGGAGTTGCGCAATGGCCGAGAAGCAGAGGGGGCGCTCTGAAAGACTAAAAATGTGGTGATCAGGACCGGGGGTTCTTTTTTGAATTAAAAAACAGAAAAAATGTGTACTTTTTGTTTTTTTTTTCGTTCAAACTTTTTTTTTCTTCTAACAGAGAAAAGAGTAAATTTTTTTTTTCTGTTTCTACACAGAATGCGCCAGGGGGTGGAATCGAGAAAGAATGAGCGTAGGCGTGTGTGTGTGTGTGCCTATTGCACGGTGCATTAACCTCGTGGATCCCTATTCAAATTAACCCTTACGGAAGAAGGAAAAAAGTGAACGCATGGAAGGGTTGAAGGATGGTGAGAGAGATAGATAGAAATAGATCGGGATAAAATTAGAATAGAGAAGCACACACGCATACATTCACATACAGATATATTTATACGTTTACAATGCTTAGATTAATTTGCTTTTGAGCATAAGGTCGAAGGTCGGCTTCATCAGTTGTTTTACAAAACGTTTTTCTAAAAATAACAGAGAATAATGTGAAGCGATTTTGCACATGGGCGTAATAATAAAATTCTCTGAAATTTAATGGATTGGGGAGGAAAAAAAAAATCTTTGATGTTGGTATGAATTTATTAATTGGATTTTTATTTCAGCTTTATTTCGTGTTATTTATTCATCAGAATTTTTTTTTTCACAACCCTTTTATCTGAAATCTTTCTGACTATTTCACTCTGCCTTTTCTTTTTGCTCGAGGTTTTCCACTTTGTTTAATCTTTAATTCGCGCCATTTGTGATGAGGCAGTCGTATATATAAGGGAAAATGTAGGAGGTAAAAAAAAGGGGGCGAAAAGAGTAAAAGAAACAAAAAATTCTGAAAGCGACCAAGTGATATTGAGCAACATTTTCTCAGTTACTCCCCGCAGTCGTTAGCATTTTGCTTTGATTTTTCTCGAGACGTCTGAGAATTCTCGTCGCATGAATTTGTAAACGGGTGAAATTAGCGAATTAAAAGTAGAGTGGACGGGGGATGATGATGGAGAAAACGCTCGCGCGTCCAGTCGCGTTATGGAAGATGTGAATTGAAATGAACATGGAAAAATGTTGGGAATATAAAAAGGTGACAAGCGTGTCTACTTGCAAACACAACCCTTGTAAAAACAGAGGATTTGAGTGGTGTTAAGACGGTAAAACTCCCTGTAATGTTACTCTCATTTCCACTCGCACTCATAATTCATTTCATGGATTTTTCTTCCCTCATCAAAATGTCCATTTTGTGAATTTTCTTCGATATATTTCCAAACAAAAAATAAATACCGAAATAATTCGCTATGACTAAAAATTCTCCAAGACGACGGCCATTTACCTCCACCCCATTCACATCTATATAACTACACGGGGGCAACCATGGGGTGGCAAAATGAAGAATTCTGGTGTGGAGCAATGTACAAAGTAACTACCCTTCTTAATTTTTATTCATGCACCAACGAAATGGCAATTTTTCTCAGAATTAATGGGAGGACAGGGCTTTAAAATTGTCCGGTCAATTTCGTCGCGAATACGTGACGACTTTTTCAAGTGTATACTGCTGCAATGCTCACATTCATAAATATATATATACACACATATTAACTATAACAAGGCGTAAAGGGCGATGAAAAAAAAGGGGTAGAGCACGAAAAGTCATCGTGTAAGGGTTGTCTTGAGTTTTTATAACGCGGTCCCACGAGTCGACCAAGTTCATCCATAAGAGGGTTGACATGACTTCTCCCATCACAATTGCTTTCCCTCACACGATTTCATAATTTTTTTCCCCCATCCCCCTCATCAAACCCCCATAACAAAAAATATCGTGAATTCCTTCGATCTCAGACGTTCCATGTCTGAAAAAAAATAATCTCGTGAGATGTGACGTGCGATATTTTCCTTTATTGGATGCACCGGACATATTCCACCATGCACAAAATCGATTATGGAACATGTGGAGAGGACGTTATCGTCGATTGGATTTTGGTCTGGCAATTGAGTTTTGCGTATAACGTAGGGATAATCTTTGGTGTGTCCCTGCCCCAGCCTCAACGTACACACACACACACACACACACACACACACACACACACACACACACGATGTACATGCGGAGAAATATACACACATGACTATATCTTTCCCTTGCTCTCTCGTGATTGAGGTCCCTGGTGTGTCGTGCGTTAGCCTGGCACAAGCACGCACATTGTGCCTTAGGCACGCGGTTAAAGCGTGTACGATATCACGCATGGGATGTATAGTAAACGTATCTATGTGTGTGTTTGTTGCAGAGAAAGAGATATGGACTGTGAAAGTGTGCGAGCAACAAAAGCACGACTATGCGCACTTGATAGGGTGCGTGCGGGCGCCGTGTTGTACATAGCGCTGCAAGTTCGTGCAGGCACACATTATTGAACGGTATATCTCTATATATGTGTTGTGCAATTTAATTGAAAAAAAAAATTCCCGCGCTTTTTTGGCGCCACTGAATGTGTTAAGTTGTAGTGGGGATTACTCCACGTACATTGGCCCGTAAAGCTACCTCTCCCTTGAATGTTATCCCCACTGCTGTCACATTCATCCCCGCTCTGGATTAAATTGCGCGGTGGTCCAAATACTCGAGGATATGTGGACAATCGTGGACAAAAGGGTGTGTGGCAACTATAGAATTGTTGGCAAAGTATGGTGGTTGGGTGAGGTTCAGGGTGAAGCTGCGAGGGGGGAGCTGACTTATTTGTTCATTGGGTTTTATTGAACGGATATCGATGTCGATTTTAGGGATAATGAATTTTTATTTTTGTGTGACTGCACGATGGTGATTTTATGCTTCACTGATTTGTTTTTTTTTTGTTGGGTTTTTGACGTAGGCAAAGGACTTTAGATTTTTCATCATTTTTCAACTTTTACCTATCAATTGAATTTGTATACACGAAAATCATTCGATGTACGGTGTGAAATTTAGCGAAATTGTATCGTCCAATGTTATGAAAGGTTTTTGAATATGAATGGCAAACAGCTCCAGGGAATTTCAACAACTGTGCAAACATGTATTTATCAAATTAGATTGTAATTATATTAACGTTCTAATTACATTTGATAAATATATTTGTGAGCGAACAGTATACAATAGTGATTGAAATAATTAATTCTCAATGAATAATTCCTGAGAGGAATTATAATTCATGTGTGTAAATTTATTGGAAAGAATTTTCTAATTATTTACATAATTTTTTAATTTTATATAAATTTGATTAAATGATGGAAATATTTGCCATTAACATCAAAAGCATCAGAATTTCACAAATTCAATTTTCAATTCACAATTATCTACGAATTGTTTTTAGATTAGATACGTTAGTAATTGACGTCTAGTGACTTTGACACATGAAGAAGCTTCAAGTCGCGTTTAAGGACAAGGTCAAATTGACTTCAACTCTGACTTATGTTCATAAACCTCCATCGATTCTATAAAGTCGTATATGTATATATACCATTGTTCTATAGTCTGTCAATTAAATTAAAGTGCTACATTTTATGGTCTGTATATTTTAGTTGAATGTTTATAGTTGTCTATGTATAGTTTGTCTAGTTATCCAGACATACACGAAACGTTTTACCCTGATAAATCATATCCAACCATGAACAAATACGAAAAAAAAAACTAAAATTATTGGGATTAACTGAAAAAAATTAAAAACTTTCGTGTATTTAGATTGATCACTAAATTTTTACTTAGTAAAAGCATTCTCATGTCTTGTGTTGATGATTATCATGAGCAAAATAGAAAAAATCGTTAGATGACTCATCAGAGCATTTGAATGAGAATACTCCATCGATAATTTTTCCATTCCATTTTTCCCACTTACGCAAATCTCAAGATTGAGGTCCAAGTTATCTCTTCATCTCAACCATCCAAAGCTTTCATATATTCCTTCATTCATTTGTCTATCTATATTTATGGGGATTGACCCCTAAAAGGCTAATCGCTTCCGAGTGACTAAACCTTTCATTCAACTAATGAAATTCTTTTTAATCGAAACTTCCGTTGATGCTTTTCTCATTTCTCGAATGAGATTGATTATCTCCAATAAATTATCTTAGGTTAAAGCATTTATATATCAAGAGTAATATAAAGTGAAATGAGTCATAAAAAATTTTGATTTAATTTTGAATATGAAGAGGAATTAGAAATAAAATTGGATAATTATTAGAATCGTCCCATTTCACTTTATATTTCACGATATTAGTGTGAAAAATAATTCTTTCGCAGTTGCAATAATTGAAATAATGAACTTACCCGTATGAAGCCTGGTGTGTTGTTGAACATGGCTCAATTGTTTGAACCTCCTGTCGCAGTAGCTGCACTTGTAAGGTTTTTCTCCAGTATGTACCCTGATGTGTTGCACCAATTGATGATTGCTCGAGAATGATTTTAAACATTGTTGGCACTGATGTGGTTTGACTTCATTGCCAGTGATCATGCCACCAGGTCCAACACCAACACCTAGTCCGGCAAGACCACCTGGTACTCCACCACCTGGTCTACCACCAAGTCCACCAGGACCAAGATCACGCGCGTGCATTGCAGTCTGCATCGCGCTTTTGTGCATGAAGATCTGCGAGATGAACTGATAGGGTTAGTTGGTATGCTGTACTGATTGCTGAACCAATTGGGAACGAATTATGGATCGCTGAGGGAAGTTTAAAATTCAATTGTTAATTTAAAAATTCATATTTGAAGATTGACAAATTGTCCGGCATCTTCTCGACACCCTTAGCGATCCCATAAATAAATTTTTCTTTTGTTTATGAGTGTGATGATGTGATATTGACAGCTCAATTTTTTTTTCTTTCTCCCTGCACTAATATGTGGTTTTGATATTCAGAATATTCATTCGGTTTGTTTGTTCTTGAGTAGAATTTAAATTCATATATGAAGTGGACGACGATTAATCACTCGATGGACACACAGAGGGGGTGAATGAATTGGCGAAAGAGATAAAGAATTGAAAGGAAACGAGAAATAAATATATATGAAATAAAGAGTTGGAATTACGTGAAGCGGAACACACACCGACACAATTTGTTGGTGAAATATAAAAGAAAGAGAAGAAAAAAACGTTTATAAACGTATGTGTATATTTTATTACATTGTTGTGTCTTTTTTTTTATTTTTGGGGAATGGCGCACAGGTGTTACACCCGCGCACGATGCTCGAGAGAACACATAAAAAAAGGGTTAAAATAACGTCAGTCCTCAAGCGAAAGAGAAAAAAAGAATTGCGAGAGAGAGAAAAAAATTGAAGGAAGAATAAAACGATTGTGAAATAAGTGGATAAGGTGTGTATATATATAGACAGTGAGAATATAAGTGTAATACAAGAGGAAACGGCAGACGGAGAAATTAAAAGAAGGGCGACTGAAAAGGGATGATGCGAGAGAAAACGAAGAAGGGTAAGAATTTTATTAAAATATGTTAAAACTGTAATTAAAATTGAAAAATCTCGCGAGAACTTTTGGAGAATTCTTTTTTTTTTGCTCTCTACTTTTTGACGTTCGCGTGAGCATTGAGAATGAATTTTTCTTTGCGAAGGGATGGGATAAAAGGGTAGTGGATGGTCAGATGGTGGGTCAAAAAAAGAAACAGAGATGGAATTCAAGTTTATATATAGATATGAAGGAGAGAGAAGGAATTAACGGACTGGGGGTGGATTCACTGTGAAGAGGGTGGTGGTTGGAAAAGAGAGAATTGAAATTGTCACCAAGAGAGATATTCTCAAGTTTCTTCTTCTTGGTCGCGTGTTGGTGTGAAAATTCTCTCGAGTCTCCTTTCTAACAATTTTTTTTCTTTTTTCCCTCCCCCATTATCATTATTTTTACAATGAATATATAGATATATAAAAGACAAATGGAAGAACGGGGAGTTTGAAGAAGGGTTGAATTTGACATTGGACATTACTTGGTTTTTAATCCGCGTGAGAATGAAGAATCTGCACCCCGAACAATATTTTTTTTTCTTCAACCCACCTCCCTTTTACTTTTTTTTTTTCAAATAGCTCGAAAAATATTTCAACGATTAATATTCACGAGATGAATTCACCCCTTCTTTCCCTCTCCTCCTATCACGACATTTATTCTGATTCTGTGCAGTGACACATCCTCAATGAAGGAGTTGAATTACCAAAAAAAAAAAAAATTATATTTACCCCACAATCGCGACTGATAAACACAAAATTGTGCGGTTTCAGTACTCATTAATCACAATTTTATCTCATTAAGAAAAAAAATTCCAACTCGTACGATCCCCTGATTTATTTTCACCGGTTCGGATGTCAAAAAAAAAAACAAAAAGTTCACGACATTTTTTATCAATATTTATGCAGAGACGTGAAAAGAATAATTTTAATACACCTCTGCCATTTATTCCCAATATATAAATAACAAACTTGTTCAACCCTTTATATTTAAGACCCCATCTCAAGTCGTAATTCATGACGTACTCGAAGGTGGGCTACATAACGTTGATAGTTTAGACAACACACATAGATACACTTTTACCATACACAATTCATACGCACACGTTAAATGTAAAAAGGCAGTGTCTCACCTGCTTGCCATATGCCCCTGAGGGAAGTTATACGCAAAGGATGAAAGAAAAGGCAGACTCACTACAACTTTATACACCAATACATCTATACAGATACCAATGCACGTTTAAATTTACAGACGTATTTGTGTTAAGCTCTCTTGAATGCAAACTCAACTGACTCATGAACATGAACACACGTGTGACACATAAGTGTAACCATCCACCCACGCCTGGATTGTATCCGCCGCAAATATCGCATATGTTGCATGACAATGTAGTGAGAAACAAAAATATTCGTGCAGTTGTTAGTTTGTTGTTACTCGTTCTTGGGTTTAAGAAAAATTTTAATATCCAACTAGGAATTATTTAAGAAATTTTGAATGAAAAGATTCTTCAGGTTGTTCTCCACATTTCTCGATTTTTATTTGTTCCCAGGAAGGATATCAATTTGATTTATCGATGTAATTTTGTTTTTGATTGTTGTTAAACAATTACCTGAGCTGGCAATCGATGTGGATGTTGATAAATTGGTGGAACATAAGTAGAATGTGTTGAGTGATGTTCATCGTGAGAATATGGACTGTTTGAACGAATATTGTTCGATGGTGGTGGTGGAGGATGTTGTGGGTGTTGATTTGGTGATGGAATAATGGTGGAGTTAGTTGGATGTGGTGGTGTCCAACGGGAATCCAATATTCCATGGCTTTCATTAGTCACATTGCTGTACATTTTATTATGATAATTTATTTCTTGTATCAGAATAAATCAGAATTAAGAAAACAATGCGTCATTGTGACATTGCGGATGTTTTTTTTTGTGTGATAATAATCATTTGGAATATTAACTTTCATGTGGATTATTGGTGCGTTGAATGGAGTCTGTTGCAAGGGATGAGAGGAGATGGGTTGTGAGTTAATGTCGTTGCCGGATAATACAGAATTGACTTTGATATTATGCAACAAAAATAATATGGGGATAAACGATTGTGTATGATTGTGTGTGTATTGTTGCGTAATACAGCTACAATGGCCGTTCACTGTTGCATTTGATGACAGTAAACTTATTCAATTTCGAAAATACAGTCGAGCACTGTGACCACACTATTGAAAAAAAAAAAAAATTCCACCGTGCATTAATTATTCAACAAATTGAATTCGTCATGAAGATATTCCGGATAATTTTTTTTTCCCTCCAATAACACAATCTTCACCCATTTTTATTTTCCACAACAAAATGGCGGTCACACATATCATTCGTTTAAAGAATTCCAATCACTTCCACCGATATCCGCAATATTCACCACCCACAATCGGATCAAAAATATTTTTCATCCACTCCGAAAGAAAAAATTGCAAAAAATTCCACAAACTATTTTTCCCTCTGTAAATTTTTCAATTAAACAATCTTCAATGAAATATCACAAACGCGTTGGTGCGCCTCACCGAGTCCGTCGTTTACTCAAACTAAAAGAACATTTAACTCACACAATTTTCTATCTCCAATCAAAAAGAAAGAAAAAAAAAAAAATCATAGAAAGATAAAAAAATCTAGAAAATACGTATAAATATAAAAAATTGCGCGAGTGATTCTGGCTGACGGGAGAGGGGATTGTAATAATGATGGCTGCCGAGTGAAATAACGAATCCACTATGTATCGTCCTAGGCCCAACATGCAGCGCGCGTTACTGATAAGAGAGAGAGACTTTGCGATTCCACAAAGAGAAAAAAAAAGTAAAAAAAAAATATATTGCACTCTGAGATATCGATTGAAATAACACGCGACTAATGCCATCGTGTGTGCATTATATATATCTAAATAAACATATACAAACATAT
>JABMBR010013570.1:0-34110 GCA_018881525.1 Meteorus sp. PSUC_FEM 10030008
CAGAATTTGCAATTGAAAATGCTCAAAAGAAATTGTTGGTCCCAATGAATTTTCCGTCACAACTTTGTCGAATATAGTTCATAGATGTGATTAAAACCGAATGAAAAAACAACCCTAAAAACAGTTGCAGCATAAAATTTGAATTGTTCATTAAATATTAGAAACAATTCTGCGATGAAATTAGTTTTTCTTTTTCTCATTAACATTATGTCCTGTGGGAGAAATAAATGGTGCGGTATAATTTGTTCATGAATTATTAATTGTCTTCCTGGTATCACATGGTATTGTAGATTATTTTTTATCCTCACCCTTCGTATTGTTAAATTAATTGCCAGATACATTTTGTCTTTCTCGCAACTAACAATGGAAACAAAATGGGAAGACTTTAAGTATGATTTGGTTTTACTAAAATTTGAAAACAACTTGAAGTAACATCAAGATTAATTCGATTGTGACAGAGATGTTTTTTTCAGTATTGATCAAATCTTTGCGTTATTTATCAGATGACTTCTCAATGGTACTTTGAAGGAACTGTTCACTCATTGACAATGAATTAACTTTATTTCTTTACTTCCTGGCCGTTCGGATGATGAATGAATTCTGTCGATTAAATATTTGATAATAGACAATAATAATATCAAAGTAGATTAGTTAAAAATTTTTATCGTGATGCATTTTTTTCAAGGAAATTTTTATCAACTTCTTGTGAATCAGCAATTGCTAATTCATCCATTTCAACTGGACAAATCTTTACTGAATAAGATCGAACTATTCTACTCTTTGAGAATTTACTGAAATTATCCACAATTGTAATAAAATAATTCCCGACAAATTTAATTTCGTGGTATGTAACATTAATGAAAATCTGCCTTCTCATTGCGTCATCTGTGAATTTCGTGCCTGTGAAATTCAAGTAGACAGAAAAAAAGGACCACATGTGATGCACGAAATAAAAGAAACGAAAATCGGGAAGAAATAAAAATTTCCATTTTCCCTTTGTCATTCAGCTACTGAAAATCGATCTGAGTCAATGTCAGAGAATTAGAAATAGGTAACATCCCAACTGTCCAATATCATTTTACGCTTTTTCGCTTTTGTCTTTGTGAATGTGAATGAAACAAGGAAGGAATTCTCACACCGGAAATGGTCGAGGGGATGAAAGATGGAGAGGGAGTGCGTGCGATAGTGAACAAATGACTGCGAGAAAAGGGAGTCGTATAAATATATAGAGCAGAGGGGTATAACATCTCATACACACACAAAATGCCTGTTACATGGCCAAGGTCGTAGACTGGTAAATATCCATAGCACTATAACGATCGTTCCCTTGGCAACTAGCCCTTCTGTATCGTCGTCTCTATGTATAACCTTGAACGGCGCCATCTTTCAATAGGGACAAAGAGCAATCACAAGCAGTGATTCCCATTTAGTTTTTTTCTGCTAGAAACAAAGTATTCATTGTGATGATGAATAAAAATAGTGAAGGAAAATGAGAGTTGAAAGTGGCGGTGGTTATTTATAGAAACGAAACTCTGGGCTTGTTACCAAGTTCGAATTGAAATTTCGTGAATTTTCCCAAAAGCTTTGCAGTTAGCACATGGGCTTGAATCGTGTTGGAACCTGTTAGTTGATATTTTGATTTTTTTTTCCAAAAAAAAGGTTGTTCATTCTGCTTTGTTTAGGTCTGTAGTTCAAGTTCTGAGAATAGATCGACATCTTCTATTTTCAATAAGAATGCGGACGTTGACATACACAGGATTTCGACTTTTTTTCTTGAGATCAATTTTCTCGAGACGTTGGGAATTGGAAATAAAAAACGAAAGAATTTCGTGGAAATTTGGGATTTTTGTCGAATGTTACGATTTAGTAGGATGGACATTCCTTCAAGTTCCAGTCGAATGAGAAATGTTTGCTTCAATACTGGATGTCCTGGGTCGCCGACCTTGAGAACAGTTGAGAAATCGTTTTGGTCAAGAGCAGATTATCATTGTTACAAACTGTTTCTCTTTCCATTAAACCCGATGTTTTGCGTATTTGTTATGATTTTTGGGAAAGAGTTTGATCGATATCTTCTGTCAAAGGGTGTACTGTCTATAGCACGTGTGTTTTACTTTACAATTTTATTTAGATAGTTGCAGGCGATATTGTAGAAATCATGAGAGGGCGCAGAGGTTTATGGAGGTGTTAAAAGAATATTCCATCTCACAATACCCTGAGGAAAATTTCTTGTCACGTGGCATTCGATTTTCCTGAACATTCCCCACTCTTCCGAATTCTGACTACTAAGATTGGCATATGGGAAAAAAAATCCTCATTGTTCATACTCTGGAGTAAATAAACGATCAGAAAGTTTGAATTCCGTCATCACTTAAAATATGAGGGATGGACCTTCAGTGAATGATATTCACCACTCCACCTATCAAACTCTCCTGTCGAAAATTGATGAAATTCCATTTGGAAGGTGCTAGAAATTTTCTCTATAGCATTTCCCTGTGAATTTTTTCCCGATCTCAAGATTGAAAAATTCAGAGAGGAATTTCCTTCATTGTTCATTCCTACGAAATTTTCACCACATCAAGTGACAAAACCAACAAATGTTTATTCATAACATAGGGGAAAGAGCAGAGTCTCTACAATCACCTCAATAGGTTGATCACAAAAATGATTTTGTCTAAGAAAAAATCTAAATCGCGATTTGTCGAAATGGTCCAATGATGAATCGACTTGGAGAATTCTTTTACAAGTTCCTCATTTCTTCACGCATCATAAGGCACATCATTTCATCATCCCCATCGTAAAGAACAAAAATGTTCATACATAGACAATATATAATAAAAAAAAAATATCTTCCGCGTGTTAGCTTGGTAAGGTCGTCTACCTAATTTTCACTCTCACGTATCTTTGTTCCAAAATTACTTCCTGTATCTCTCCGGCAACGATTCGCTATATTCGCATTCGAAATTTCCCCTCTTTAATATAAGTATAGATATTTTCTCTTGCTTTGTCACTTCAACCCTCGTGCCACCCTTCACGGCCACGAGTTTCAGTTCGTGCTTGCCTTACTTCCGCGATTCAATAATACTCCTCAAGGTCGATTCCCAAGATATTCCGTAGGGAATAGCACGAAAAAAAAGAAGAGAAAAAAATAAGAAAAAGAAAAACGTCGACCCCAATGTTGCGGATGAGGTTTTCTTTTCCTCATTTTTTTTTCTCTTCATCCCATACCTTTTTTACTTCCTCATGCCTTTTTCTTTTTTTTTCTCCATCCTTACATGATTTATGTCCTCCTTAGACTTGGAACGTCAAAGCTGGATGGTTATCAAAAGATCAGAATAATATTTACAGATTCATAATCATCTCATCCAGATGATAAACGTATTGTCAAATATGAAAAAGGGATACATACACACACGTGGATAAACATATACGCAGACAAAAGGATTTCATGCCAAAAGTATCGGGGGAGTGAAAAAAATCTGGCGATCAACTCGTGTCCCCTTGAGAGTTTATTCGAGTGTTATATCCTCACATGTAGACGTTGAGCTGAGATGAAACAAAGCGTGAGAAGAAGACAGCAAATATCGTAATAATAATAATGATAATAATAATCACAATAAAATATTTCTTGAATTCTTGACTTTTTCTTTCACTCTATCGCAATCCCACCCTACTGAAGGTCTCCAGAAGGACACAAAGGGCAGATGGATATCTGCGATCTTGCTCCACGATTAATTTTCCGTTCTTTTTCTTTCCGTCTCTCGGGATTTTATTTATTTATTGACACAATGGTTTTCCTTTTTTTTTCACTGCGATTGTGAAGGTATTGGTAAAATGTCAATATCAAGAAAGAACTGAACGAAACACGCGAGTCTTTTCGATGATTGAAATTTTGATTATGATAGAAATGAAATTAGTAAATTTTACTTGTACGATTTTGTATCAATATTTGTGTGATGTATTCAAGGGTGGTTGATGATTTATTGTGAATTTGATTATTTCGAATGCATATTTGGGATTTGATTGGAGTATTTCACTGAAGAGAATTCTTAGTCCCCAAACGAATTATTTGAACAAACGTTTTCATTCTGAATTTTCTTTTTTTTTTTCGACAAAAATAAATTTGTCAGCTTTTTATTAATACCTAACCGTGACAATGATTTTCAACGTAGAAAAAAATATAAAGAAATCCATGGCGGAAATAGTCAACCACAAGTGAAGTAGTGGCACATGCACAGCGCACTTTGCAACATTCATGTGCACAAGTTTATCGCTGTATTTTACTGGATGAGCAAAAGGGCTGCGCACTGTGCAAAAGCCTACAGCGAGATAGAAGCAAAGAGCAATATAGAAAAAAAAAATTGCGGGTCTGTGACCGAGAAAGATCAACGCACGCCGCGGACCTTGACAGAGGAGGCATCGCCAACGCTGAAGCTTCTCCTTTCTCTAAATAAAGAGCTCGTTACAAACTTTCTTCTCATACTCTGTACGCCCCGTGTACTCTCTGTAGTTCAATTGGTACACGCGATCACTTTCATTTGCACTTTAATTTCATCGAGATTAGAAGTATTGGAGTATTCATTTTCGAGATAGAAAAATAAGTTTTTAAAGTTCTCGTTGTACATCGTAATAAGTTTTGGATAAATTTTGAGATAAAAAAGTCAATTTTTTCAGAAATGCAGTGATGAATAATTCCGAATTTCTGTTCATCAGTTTACATTGAACATTTTTCAAAATTGTTCTTCGTATGGTATATACATGTTGATAATAGCAGCGTGCATTGCACGCATGCGTTGATACACAGAGCGATGCACCGACCTGCCCTCACGCCGGCCAATGCACCCCATACTCTATATGGACGTATGTTCATATCTTTTTCTCAATTACACATTTATAAAGTTCAATATTATTTTTGAATCTGAAAATTCAGTTCCATAATCGTTCAACAAATACAATGAAAATGCAACGATCGATTTCAATATTCCGTTTAAGCAAACTGTGGAACAGAGCGTTGAACCAGAAAATGATAACAAATTCGTCTCCTCATGAATTCATCAATTCCTATTCAACGAATTATTTTGCTCAATATTGTTCGCTGTCTACATTCGCATGAAACAAATTTTCCAATTATTTGATAACTCTTGATAAAATAAATTCGACAATGCCATTACATAAACGCGATTTATATAGAGAAATGAAAGAACAAATGGAGAATAAAACGAAGCAATTAAATTTCTGCTTTGCCATCATTTCTGTCTTGTGGTTTATTATGGCAATGTGAGAATATCAATGCTCATATCTGGTGAGGGTGGAGCTGTGGCACAATGGCAGCTGCAACAGGTAAATTCGCTGCATGGGTTAACTCAGTCTATGTTTACACATGCACATGCATGTACATACAAAATTCCATGAAAATCGTAACAGCTTGTGTTTGCGCAACAGTCAACGAAAAAAATGACCGCATCGTTGTGGCCACCGTGGATTTACCCCATGCGTAGACAGACAGATGCAAAGTTTTGTCGGGTTGGAGACACATTTCAATAATCCTTTTATTCCATTGAATAAGTTCCCTATGGAACCCAGTGCCATTTTCAAACACATTTGATTTGACAACGATACTTTTATATAAATCATCGGGAAATCATGTCAAACTGTTCCTTACAGTAGTGTCATTGCTTGAAATTGTGTTGGAATGTTTTGGTATACAATAAACATTTCGAGTTCAAGAGAGTTTGTTCTTAATTTAAAAATCATCTGTCGCAAAACTTTCTCCACATCCACAAACTGTTTTCTATAATTTGATTCACATTAGAATGATTCCGACTACGTTGGAGATGTCTCCGCAATTTGCTATTGGAACGATGAACACGTGACAATGAAAATCAAGAATTTAATGGAATCCTAAGAAAACGAAAAACATAAATGAAGATTCCAAGTCATCTGTAAATTATTCACGCATCAGCGAACAAAAAAAATTTTATTCATGATTTTTCATTGATCGAAGAACGAACCCAATATCAAACTTTGCATTTTCAAAAGTGGAGAGAATTAACATGGATATTCTGGAAAATATAAACCCACACACCCAGCAAATCCGACATGGCGTGAACGCATGTGTGTACATATGTGACACCTGTTGGGCTCCCGAACCCTTTGAGGGAAACTCGTGCGGTAAGAAATTTGCCAGCTGTTTGAACCAGATTCCCAACGCAATAGAAAGGATTGGGTTTTACGTAAAATCATGGCAGATGGAAAAATCATTGAAAGCTATAAATATTCTGAAGATATATTAAATGTCCTGCCCATTGTATGAATATGGGGCCATACATAACAATCCTGAATAAACATTTGTGTGGATGTCGTAAGAATAACAACAATAACACGTGAAATGTGGATAATTTTCTTTCAAAATTTTTCCGGCATTGCAGAAGATTGTGAATACGATGAGAAGGGTTACGTTGCGTATGGGGAATATGTCAGCGTTATAATAATAGAACAGATGCTTGATTGATCATCACAGCAGAATCGATATATGAAATTCAATATTTGATCGAAAAAAATATTTTTATGAAATACATTTTTCTATATATTTTTCCTCCTCGTTTAGGTCATTGATGTGGGCGTCAAGCAGATGTTCAACAATTTTGTATACGCGGAAAAAGAAAGAAAATTTTTCTTCAACACACGTCTATTGGGATGATGTTACGAGAAGTAGATCATGAAGAGCAAGAGATTGGAGAGCAGGTGTGTGTTGATAATAACGTGGAAGTGAAATAATGTACACGCGTAAAATGAATAGATGCGCGTGTGTCGTATATTTCACGTGTCGATTATTAAATTGTATTTGTGGTTGTTGTTATGGTGAGATGATGATGCCACCAGTTGCAGCTGCTGCAGTGTTATGTGACGACATTACGCGTGCGGCATTGCTCACGTCCACCGTTATGCAATTCCCAAAAATTGTATTGTATGAACATACAGGAAGAGAAGAAATAAAATAAGAAACAGTGCAATTGTTAATCTACGACAAAATAGAAAGACGATGACGTTTTTTTTTTTTTTTTTCGTTTTAAAATAAAATGAGGGAGGGATAAAGAAATATTCATCTGATGAATTCATTTCAAGTCATTGCGTATGAAACATTATTCCACGATTTGAGAGATTGAGGCTGAACGGAAACTGTGACTGAGTCCAATTTATATCAAAAAAAATCATATCAACACTGGGAAGAAACAATCGAAAAAATAATTAGACGTTCTTAGTGAGAATTGTTGGTAGATTTTGTGATGGAACAGTTTGTGACATTGGAGGAGGCTCAACTTGTCATTCCATCTCTCACATTTTCTTTTTCCGCTGAATTCCAGGGCGATTTCAGTCCTTGAACGATCATGACTCCAATCGAATTAAACTTACCACAAATACAGTTCGATTAATCTCAATTTTTATCCTGGAACGATAACATCACTCATTTCAATTAGTAGTGATATAATGTGGTTGCTTACCTGCAACAAAAAGAGAGAAACAAAACTTATCATTTAGTACAAGAAATGTGGAATTGAATGAAAATATTCACGATAAAATATGTCACCACATTTTTTGAACGAACTTTAAATTGATGAAGGTTGTACAATAAATTTTCCAATTAATGACCGGAGTTATTCTTTTAGTTTCTAGAAAACAGGAAAAACCTACTGGAGCCCCAGGTAAAACGAGATGGGAAGATATATGGAGGATTAAGAATTAGAATTCCATACCGATGACGAAAAATAGGTAGAGGAACAGATCTCACTTATCCTTCTATCGAATCTGCTCCCGCAACAAAGGGAATTATCGCTCATATGTGACTTCCAAGATCGATTGTGAAAAAAAGGGTTTCTTCGACCGGATGTCGAATTGGATATCACCCAAAAATTCTGTCTGGCCGACTGCGCACTCTGCCATGTCCCAAGCAAACAATATCTCCCTCTCCAAATAATTCAACCCTTCTCAATAAACACCTTTTCATACAAATGCATGCGTAAATCCGTATCTCAAAATAATATCACACTCTTTCCGGATATTTTCGAACAAAATTCTGCATCGTCGTGGGAAACTTTTTATTTACACATAGACTAACCACTTTTCAACATCCGGGGTAACTCGATCGTTGTTGAAATTCACGGATATGCATTTTATGCAAACACATGAAAGTACGATGAAATCTATCGGCAGGTTTTGATAAAATAGGGTCAGGAAACTGTTCACATTATTTCTGTGATCTCTGGAGAAAATCCTCTCAGTATACTCGAAAATGGTTGTCGCCTGTGTGTGAGAAAACTCGAGGCATTTTCCAACATGTGAAGAGTTGGATTTTTATGGTGGACATAGAAAAATCCATGAAGCATTAGCCCAATATTTTATTGAGAATTCACGTTCTGACTCATTTTATTGAATCACTCCGCTCTTCATTATATTAATTGACAAATATTTTCGGTAGATAAATGACACGCAGTGACAAAGGGAAAAATAAAACAAAAAACGAAACGAATAAGTCTGCGGATGTACAATTTGCGCATGCACGCATAAGGGAATTCTTCAACGTGGAAAAAAATGTGCTGGGCATGAAAATTATAATACGTTGAACGGTTGAGTACAGTTGCATCTGCTGTGCAGGCACAACACCAAACTTATGAAAAAAAAACAGGCAACCCAAACGGATGCGGGATACGACACGCGTTTGATGTAACGCGAGTAACGGAGATCGCCCTTACGGAAAAGTGTTTCACATAACAGAGCTGTTAGGTATCATTGAATAACAACGAGGGATCCTATTTTCTCACACGTGGCGTTCGATTGCTATCGTTGTAGATATTCGATGCATAGGGGCGAAGGGGAAACATACGGATGAGGACATGTCGAAGTAAATGAAGAAGATAAACAATAATGAACAGCAGAAGGGAGAACTTATAACAAAGTTTATCTATGAGTCGAATCAGTTTTTCATTGACTTCATTGACTGTGTTTCACCACGTTTCGATCAACTCGTGTCAAATCATAAATATCGTGAAAATGATAGCACCAAGAAATACTTTCCCCCTTCGGTACAGATCATCCTTTTTCATTCCATGAAGACATTTTCACACAATTCGTTGCACAAGTGTACGAACATTTGATACGCCATGACATTTTACTGAATATAAAAATCTGAGTTGGGCCCCATCGAACAAAGTGGTGCAACCTACCGGTGATCCATCATAACATCTACCCCAAGTCCCAAAAATTTCTACACGAATTCGATAATGCGATGCCATCTATGAACTGGGCCTTAAGACTACTTCCCATGCAACGACGAAGAAAAAGACTTTTTTCGTCCCTGTTTCAATGCAAAATTGACAGATCAGCATAAGCTCGCAATGGACTACTTAACATTAGAAAATAATTTTTCCAGAGATGTCAGAATCTCAACTTTGAAATTTGGTGGCAAGTCTTGATTCACCGTTGCTCCAATGAGAAGATGATAACTAGATATGTGAGACAAAAATCATCATCAGACCACTGTCACCTATCAATAGTGCAACTTTGATGCACTTGAAAATCTCATAAACAACCGAAGTCATTATGAATATTCCATAGAGAAGATTCAGTCCCAGAAATAATGAAGACATTATGCATGATGAAGCAAATTGATGTAACAATGCTCGGTGACATGAACTCATCTAAAAAGCTGCGTCATAAAAAACAAAATAGCTTCGTAAACACAATGCATCAGAATAATGGTGTGCACGTCTCTCCGTCTGTCTGCAAAAAGGGGTGGTTGGATCGATTCCGGGCGTTGGCGCCGAGGTCAGCGGCTCGCCTTGCTCGGAGTAATGACCCTCACCCAGTGCAGTGCAATGGCATCGTCGACAGTCGCGCGTCGAGTGCCACCCTCTTTTACCTTCTATGCATCCATCCTTTTCCCTTCGTTTACATGAGAAGTGAGAAGACACGAGTTACAGCGCTCGTGTGTGTTCATGGGGTGGCGATAAACCCGGGGGATGACGAGGTGGCAGTGAACGAGAATGCTGCGTTACGATCAGGCAATCCTCCATGTTTTACGATAAATATTCTACTTCGCTCTTCTACTTTGGCGCAAGTCCATGTGTGCACGAAAATCCCACTAGTCCTGTTGTAAAGTCGCAGACATTGGCCTCCGGTTGCGCATATAACTATCACAATCACAACCCATTGGCTGGTGTTGATGGAAGTGGAGGTGGTGGTGGTTCTGGTCTTGTTCCTGCCACAAACCACCGTACCATTACTATCATAATATCCCTCCTATCTCTGTTCATGCCAATGAACTTCATTTGCAAAGAGACCTTCATCTTTGTGAGAATTGTGGATCGATCCTGAATATTTTTCAATTCACCTCGGCATAATGGTGAGGAAGTTCACATAGCAACACTTTGCATCTGAGATACCCTAACGATTGTACATCATCCACTACCAGTTATGATTGAATTGGCATGATAGAATCTTTTTTATTAAACGTTCTCCTTCTTCTTCTTCTTCTTCTTAGCTTTTGTGAGTGATCAATTTCAAAAATTATTGTACCACGATATACAGGAGTGAGAGATCTTCATCCGGGATTTTTCGATTACTTGGCCAATGATAAATTATTACCCCTCACACTGCTACTGAACAAGGTGCACACACAGAAAATCGATCTGTTCAAATACCGATAGAAGTAAAAGAAACATAACTTCAACATCTGCCAACAAATACTTTTTCAATTATATAAATTATATTTGTTCAATTGGAATTTCTTTGAGGTTATATTGACGTCAGAAATATTTTATTTAATGTGAGGTGAATGTAGAAATGTCCATTAATTAGTAGGTGTATACTGTAAAGTTGAGTAATTGGGTGTGCCTGATGTTCCAACAGGTGATTTTCGAAGCGATCATTGTTTTCAACAATCAATTGTGATGAAGTTTGGTAAAGTACAATATTCGATAATTGTCTTTGCTTGATCAGTGTGTATGCAGCCGTTAGGTTGGAGATTGGATGTCTAGTAAAAATCAAATTTGCAGAACAATTAATGATAAATTTTGATGGCTGAAGGGTTTAATAGGGAATTAGCAAGGATAGGTTTGATGCTTGTTGATAAGCTAAAACGCAAATTCGCACAAGTACCGAAATCGTAGTCGCAATAACAACAGTGTCTCTAACAGTTTGTTATACTTCCAGTCAACAAATATTTCAACATAAAGATTTCTGTTAGTTCCATTATTGTTCATCGGAAATTAATTGTGCTGAATGTGAACCGATTGATTTGGTGTTACCAGATTAATCAATTGCGTTGAGTGGATGAATGTGGACGTGTGTACAGTGTCGCGGCAACACAATGAAAAATGGCCGGTACCGTGCGGTTGATGCATTGATCAATCCGCCATTCGCATCAGTAGGAACACCAACTAATGTCATCAACTAATCAAGAGAATCGCTAACCACAACTGAAAGAATTGTCCTCAATTTCGATTGGGCATAAAACAACTGGAAAATTAGATTAATTTGAAATGTTCAAACTAATCTGTTGATGATGACTCCTGGACCTTCTTTCTACTCTGTTCATATTTCGTAATGAACTCTCATACCTCATTGTTAATTATTCAATCGATAATAGACGAACACCTTGAACCAAGGCCCAAGCATGAAATGTACACAGTCGATGGAATCATATTCTCAATAGAATTAAAACATTATTAGCAATAGAATAGCAATTATGTAATAACGTGAATAGAAAATGATTGTGACACTATTCATGAGAAAAAAAAATATTACAATGCCTTCATGATATTTAACCAATTCGTCAGCGTTTTTAAATGAAATTACCCATGTGAATTGATGAAGTTGACACAAGTGCGATGTTCGACGGCCGTCATTGATCATCTTTGAATTTCTATCACTTAAGGTAAGAAACTCAAACCATGAATGATATTCTATACATAAACTCATGTCAACAAGAGGATTTTGCGATCACGTGAACCTAGATCAACACTCATCCACAAGTCTCTGATTGGATGCTCGCAACAGAAAGTTTTTTCCGTGAATTATAAAATGAACATGAGCGCAACGATGATCGTTATTAATAGGATCGTCAACGTATCTGATAAGTAACACGTTGCACAATGAATGTCGTCCAGCTCATCATTACGATATATTCCTTATTGTTATGTACGAATTTTTTAAATAGTGCATTGGGATCATTTATAACACAGAAAAAGAATATGTTCTTAACAAATCATGGAAAGTCAGGTGGATCAGGTGAGTAAGCCATTTCATCATATAAATTACGTGATATTACTACTGTCATCATCATGCAGGTTAGCAGTGCTTGGTACTTTTTTTCCAAAAATAATGACATGAAATTTATGAAAGAATCATCTAGGGAGAGTCGTCGGTCACTGAATCATTCTCTATATTGATCTGCGAAATATGCGAGAGTGTTGTAGAATCTAGAACTGTTCTTGATACAATCGCACTGCGTGAGCTCTCGGTTTAAATTGGGGCACAATTCACATTTTTTCAATCTAACAATCTTCACATTTGAATATGATAAATATTCTCATTGCGAATCCACGTCTGTAATCGATTTCGCAAATTAGCACCTGAATCACCGTCGAACCTCACATTTATATGTTCAAACTCGATACCAACACGAAAGATAATTTTATAGTCTGATTCTGACAAACTGCCTATGAGAAAGGAGAAGTGAATTAATTTTTTATTGTAATAGATCAATCGAAACGAAATATTTATCGGAAGAAACTAGATGTGCTGATAATCAATATCCAATTCACAACAGGAGAGCGTACTGATCTAAAATTATATAAACGATCCCAACACTTAGCGAACAAATATTTGCCTGTAGTTACACCAATGCTCGATCATAATACGAAGGTGAGTACGACATTTTGGGACAAATACTTGCATTGGAGAATGAAATGGAAGGAGCTGATAGAATTGAAAATACATCAAAATGTCAAACATTAATTCGTTCCTTTATTTTATATCAACAGGTGATGAGTGATTTTGGTGAATTCGTTTCATATCAGGATATATCGAGATGTGCTGCGTTGGTGTACTTCGAAAAAACCAATTCGTTTGTGAGTATTCTCGCTCTATCCATTCTTCAGATCACATCTTGTGCAATGCTAACGGTGCCTTTTTCACTTCAGTACGGTGCGATTGGTATGAACTATTATGTGTCCGATCTTCCAGACAAATTCAATGCAAATGGTATTTATCCTGTAATAGTAGGAGAACCATATGTCATGAAACGTGAATATACTCCTGTTCATATACATCCCATCAAGATTACACCTCTGTTGCCTAATTATGCAGAAGTTCCCCAGTGTTCTTCTGAATCGTCTACGATTAGGACGAGTTTACCCGATCTAGATGATCACGTGCCTGATCCAGATGATCAGCAACAACATGCTGAACATGATTGTGAGTTTATTTAGTTTGTTTGAAGTTTGACTTGAAGCCTGATTCATAATTCCTCCAATAGTTAGTAAAAGATATGAGAGAGATCTTCCAAGAAATGACATTGAAATGGGCCACAATAGAACACGACGTGAACGACCCGACATTCATGGAATTTTCTATTTAGAAATTCTCGTGCTTATAACATGTGATATCGCCGATATTTTGTGAGTAGACATTTGATTTTCATCCATAATAGGCTTTAAGTTAAGATGATGAAGTATGAACATTCTATAATCTCGTTATTTCATTTTGATACAGTAAAAGATTGTTTGGCAATGACAAATATATTGAGCAGATGATTTATTATTATATTCTCTACTTCAACGCTATCGATATGATGTACCAAAAATTGCCGCTGTCACATAGAAGGTTGCAAATTAATATCGCCCAAATAGAGATTGAGGATGTAAGTTCCATTAATCCTGATAGTTTGGAGTTCATTCTTAATAACAAAAATCATTCGTCAGGAGATAAGGCCATTCGAGTTCATGACAGATGATCACCTTGAATTTGACAAGGTGGTTGAAAAGGTTCCACAATATTTCCACGCCTATTCGTCATCATATCCACCTGATTCGTTTGATCTCGTTTTCATTCAAACCAAGTAATTCTACCTGACAATTCAAACATTACGTTGATCAATACACACCGTAACGTCCCAACATGATGATATGATTATTCAATTTCTCATTTACAGTCGACCCATCCTGCATCACTCGATCCAAGTGCACGGTAAATAATTTCAATTACACCGTACATAAAACCAAATGAATGATTTCCACAACGCTCATCTAAGATCGTAAAATGAGATCCAATTTTCAATTTCAGGTGCAACAAAACATGGTGACGACTTGTATGAGGCAAAGATCCGAAATAAGTTCTACGATGCTGTTCCAATTATAGTGTTGGGATTCCAAGAGGATTATGCAGTGGCAGTTCAGGAAATAGGTCACATGTGAGTAATTCATTGCTACTTCATCGTTCTTACCATACTGCAATTGTTTAAATGATTTTTTTTCTATCCAGATTCGATATGAAGATCGATTCGTGGTTTGAGGGGTTGAAGGGTGAAGGACAGTGTTATAGTATCATGCAAGATGGTTCTTCAAGGTGTGATAAATGTTTGCGATGGAGTGATGCTAATTTGAAACAGTTCCAAGCCTTTTTCAAGTATGCAAATAATTGTTGCAATTCTGTTGAACAGACCTGCGGCATGATGTAAATGCTGCGATTCTGAACAAATTTTTCTATTCTCAGCTCCTTTTACAGTGTTTATGTTAACTATTTCAATATATTATTTTAGAAAGAATCGTAATAGATGCGTTCTTCTAAATTATCCTCGATCGATTCTTCCACCAGGAGCATCGCCACTAGTGAATGCAAATAAACTATGTAAATGCTATGGATATGATTCTCATACGAGGGTATGTCTTTCAGTTATTCTTCTGATGAATGTGTGAACAAGATTAGAACACAGTTGCATATTCTGAATAGACTACCAATGGTCATCTTAGGCAGTCAATTGGTGCTCGCGATTGCTCGAAAAATCTTCGATGTCAGAATGGAATTGGAAGCGGAGCACGTTTGGGATCCACGATACCTCCATCAGATGGTACTCCATGTGGGCATGCAAAGGTATGATAATTTAATCAACATGCAATTTCAATATTATGTTGACAATGCCGAGAAAATATTCAATTGGATCAGGATGTGCAAATTGAATGAGCCTCCAGACAAATTCTTCTTCAAATATCACAAACTGAATTATTGGACATTGTGTCAGTAATGGTCGCCATTGATTCCTCCAATAATATAAGAATGAAACACATTCAACAACCCATACAGTGGTTCCAGGATCGTATGCAGCTATGAAGAATCTATTCTTGATTCTGAAATTGTGAATGTGATAGAACCTCTTCCACCTTGATAGTTGATAGTTGCTCTAACGTTGCTTAGTCTTTTTTGTTGATGAGTTTTCCCTGGAAGGTGAGGCAGGATGGAATTCTCATCCAAATACAATTCACGAAAACACGATTGTAGAACTAGTTAATTGACAGAACATTGTTGCAATTCAGAAAGCATCCCCTTATAATTTCTGTCCATTTTCGTCATCTCTCCTGTGAAATAATTCAAGACACATCATGACATACAGACAGTACGTCACGCAGTCTTCCTCATCGAAATCAACACTGATATTAACAATTACTGTTCTTTCTACATTGCAGGTATGTTGGGAAGGTGAATGCGTACCATATCCAGCACATTTATGCAAGCTTCGAATATAGAAGAGTGATGAAAATTAGCTAGTGGGATTGATCATCATAAGACTGCGTGAGATATCCAGTGAAACAGCGAATGTTTCTGAATCTAGAATATTTGTCTTCATCTACCGATATTCAACCACTGTATGCCTATAATATTGAACGATAAAATCCCCAGCTGAATAGTGGGGGTATATGATAAAGCTGTCAGTGAATGTTGATGGTGAAATATTCCATGAAGGCAAGTTCAACGCTAGAAGTCACTTACACACCATAGATTGAATTGTAGTTTTCTTTGATCATTCATGTGATAATACAGTTGGAGTCAAAAATCAATAACATTCCAAGGAAAAACGACTTGAATGATGCGATGAAATTACATGACAATAGATAACACCCTTCATACCTTTGAAACAAATCAGAACTACATTACCGACCGACAACCGATAACGTAGTTCCCGTTAGCGATATTGTGCACCTAATCGTTCCACTGTTCCTCCCAACGTTTATAATTCAACCGTAAAACTACAATTTGAATATCGATTATCTTGTGGAACGTTATGAACTTCCTCATGGTGGAATGAACGATAATCCTCAATCCGGAACTGAAATTAGTATTCAATTGCCGCAGCACAGTTGGACGTAAGCTTTGACCAAGTGGAAATCACGAAGGATAACATTTAGACCTTGACCAAAGTCACGTACCGAATATGCCATGTTCATGATCCCGTTCACATTGACCGTTTTACTTCCAACAGTTTTTATTTCCTAAAACTGTGTTAATGAATCGATCAAGTTCATTTGCGTGTCATATCATCAAGCAACTTCATTTTGAATTGTTTCAGAATAAAATTTCTCCCCCATCAGTTCAGCGTTGTAAAATATATTTTTCTTTCAATCACGCTAAACAAATTCAAACTTGAATTATAACAATGTCCCAGAAGGCATTGCAGTAGGGAATTTATGCTCCACGTCGTATCTCCAATTTCCTGATGCTCCGGCACAGGGTTCTTCCAGACTGCAGTGCTCACCTTGAGACAAATTCTCAATACAAACATAAGAACGTGTCCAAGAGACTGAGTTGAATTCAACATAACCCCATCAAGTTATTCCTTTCTTCAATTTTTTATGGTTTCGCCCTATGTATGAATAAAAATTTCTCCAGTTACATTTTCGAAAGAACTTCACAACGTTCCATATAATTAATCCAACTGCAACATCATCGACAGTAATATTCACATTAAAAATAAATATCGCTAAAAAAAATGAAAATATGACTCTCTCTTCCAGTTCTACCCTGAAATAAATTCCAACCAAAAAAATTTTCATTCTTCATTATTCATCCCACAACCCACTGAAATAGCATCAAAAATGAAGGTTAGTACTTGTGTAACTGCAGAAATTGTGCGCGCGCGCGTCACATGAACAAGTGAGAGTGAGTAGTGAGGAAGGAAGAGAAAAAGTGCAAGTAGAAAGGGGAGACGAGAGTAGAAAGAGAGTCGGATTGGCGCGACGTGCAAGAGGAGAGGCAAAAGGAGGAGAAGTGACTAGGTCATTCCCCCTGATACTTGCAGTATCGAGTATTGTAGGGGTCATTGCGAGACAGTGAACCCTTCGCATTTCACCCTCTGTCACTCCCACTTTTTTTATTTTTCTCCCTCTCATTCGTTGCCATTTCCCTCTTTGAGCTGATGCATATGCAAACATACAACACTCTACTGTTTCATGATGGTCGTTTTACTGCCACAGTATATGTCTACATTATGTTGAAGACTATATTTAATATATATCGGAAGGAATGAGAGTGAGGAAGGGGAGGTAAAATGCATGTATGTATAGCATGCTCGTGTATTATGTACAGTCGTAAATCGCTAACTATGTGGTTTATAGATTTATGGATTTATGAGGAATTGATTGTGCGGTATTCCCGTCGAATTTTATATTACACAATGAACATAATAAACCATTGAACAAATAAGTTCGCATGTGTTCGTGTGTTTCTGTATTCACATAAATATTTTATATTGGCCTTCATTGTTTATACATTTCTACATTCCATTCTTCATGGTTCACATTAATTTCGTTGAATATGTCGTCTGTAATAATTGTAAGTTTCATTATGTGAATTATTCTCCATTCGTGTTGCATTGCAGTGAATAATATCGACCGTCCTAGTGATTTTTCGACGTAAATTTTCAAAATTGTTCGGGCAATCATCTGTTAAAACGTCGATCCCATTAATGCATTTTCGATACAGTTTTTTCTAATAGATAAATCAAAATAAAATGGATAAATAAAACGAAAGTTCGATATATCAAAGACAAGATATATTTACTTTTGTCTTCTCACATTATTTATAATTTAAGTACTTATGTATCAATTACGTTCATCGACATTACCAATGATTGATTTCAATTGTCATTATACACGTTGTACTCAATGAGTCGACAGTGAAATATAATCAAACAAATTGCTCGAGATAATTCCTGTGAGAAACATTCATCAAACACAATCAATTCAAAATCAATTCATATAAATTTTATTCATTTCCTTTTATTTCCTCAAAATTTTACCTTCGAGACATTTTTTATTTTTGATTAAAAATAATATTTGCATTAAGCAGAATATTGTCAGCTGGGATAAATCGTCCGTTGTGTATAGATATATGGCACAGGCATATGTGAGTCATGAACAACTGAGAGAAGATGATGAGGCGACAGGGACAACGCGCACACATTTACTAATGTTAACGCTCATGTACAAAAGTTGAAAGGAATAAAAATAAAAGTGTAGATATATATGTGTGTGTGTGTGTGTGTGTATAAATATGCAAGACTGGGAGAGTGGAAGGAGAGTGGGAAAAGGGTGAGAGAGGAAGACGGGAGAGGACCGTCTGGCGGACGCGCTCCCAGACTCCATGGTCAATGTGCGAGATCCGTGCTACGCGATGTACCAATTAGCGCGTGCCTTTGTCAACCCCATGGACATCCGCCCGCCTGACATTGTCAGGGCAATGTGAAAGAATCAGGGTAACACACAGACACACTCGCACTACTATGCATCAAAGTATGATGATAATGACAAGATGGTTGTGGGGATTGTGAGTGTACAAATTATCAGAAAAATATTTTCTTTCGCTTTCTATTCGATTGACAAAATGTTCAAAATGGAGATTGTGAATCTTTGTGTAGCAATATTTTTTTACAATCTTTATTTATGTGTAGATTGTTCATTGAACAGTAGGATTTGTTGATTGCGATCAATAATGGTGAAACAATTCTAAAAATGTCAAAATTTTAATGTAAAATTTTGAAAATGTCAGATGATATTGAATGAAAATGGGGAAGGATCCAATGTCAAGATCTATTTGATCGTTATCTGTCGAGATGCGATGAATTTTCTATCGACTTTGCTCACGACTACCGTTCAATATTGAAAATAATTAATTGATAGCGATGAGCAATGAGAATTAATATAAAATAAATAAAACCCAGTGAAAGTGTAACTTCCATTCACAAATCGATTTCATCATAGCGACAATCAAATATCGATTCATCCCAGAATTCTCTCACATAAAAAAAAAAATACGGCCAATTCCACGTCACAATTTCTGTTTCCTCATCCACCATCACCCAAATCGCATTGATATTCAGAAATAATGCCATCATCATCATAAACTCAACAAGGATAAATAAGAAAATAAATAAACAATCAAAATATCACAGCATGTGACCTTTCCTCTTAATCTCTTTAAAATTTCCTACTTTTGCATCCACAAAAAGAAAAGCACGCAACAATCAGAATTAAAAAAACAGGAAAGTGAGAGAGAGAGAGAGAGAGGGAGAGGTGAATAAAAAATATAAATGAATGATAAATTCCAGGGCTATGAGAATGCACGGTGGTTATCTTGAGCCGTTGGACGATAGCAACATGCAACTGTATGTTCATATTCGCACATATTTATACGAGTGCAGTATTATACACCTCAGATAAAAGTTGAGTATATAAGAGTGCGAGTGATGCGTATGCAGACACACATACATTCACAGATACGTACTAAACCAACACTTTCTCAAATAAACTATACATATATATATATCTACAGTGTGAAGGGTGTCTGCCTGCGTTCTCAACTGCGCCCATGCCACACGTTGTTGTGCGTTCCTGATGCTCTATTCCTCTCACTCTACTTCACCACTCTTTAGTGATGTGATGGTTGCCCTCGAGATTCTCTCGAGTGAAGCGACCAGACACAACATCCGACGATGAGACCCGATGCCAGACATTGGGCGCGCTCATCATTGTATATGCAAGTACAATGTGGATATTCAATATGTATAATGTTCATTTGCTTCTCTTTCTTTTTGTCATCGGTTTTAATTTTCTTTGTGATGTGTATTTCATGGTATGGGGATAGCAAATAGCAGAGAATATTGGAGAAATATTGAGAAAAATAAATTCTGTAGAGGTTTTTTTTTTTTATTCATGGAAATGTTAGGTTGACGATCGGGAATTGATTGTGATTTTATGTATTCGTATTGGATAATTGGAATTCTGTTTTTTCTTGTTGTAGACGTGATCAGATGTATCCTAGGGTTGAAGTCATTTTGGATGCTGCGAGAGGATGAACATGAAGTGGAATTGAATTTTTCGTAGTTTATAAATGCGTTTGGATAATGAGACAACATAGGGTGCATTGAGTTTTCTGTTTGGATTTGTTGTAGCAATAATTATGAAGGATTTTCAGAATACAAACATTCGTTTTCTAGATTATTCTCCTCCTCATCGTTTAGAGTGATTATCGAAAATGATTGATAATGACAGAATGTTCAGTTGAGATCGCAAAAATTCTTAAAGTATAATGTTGGATGTTTATTTTTGACGATCAAATGAATCATATTTCACGTTTACATTTCACCAAGGGAGACTTTCTCGTCCACTTCTTCATGGAGAGAAACAACATTAGATGATATGAAAATGAAGTTCATTTTTATTTTGATACATGATGTTACGAATATTACACCATGTTTGCTAGCAGATTGGTCAACATCAAGGGTTTACATGTACCATTCACACAATTTAATTTAAAAGGGATTCTCGTGAATATCCCACGAGAATCCCTTTGAGTGTTTGGTTATTCAGTCAACAGCGACACGTTCTCACTTCGCATAAATCAAATATGAATAAATATACAAAACACCATAGAAAATTCATCATCGATGATTTCAAATGTAATCAACATGAAAATGAAAATAAACTTCCAATAATTATTACACTGAAAATGTTCAGCTTGAAATTTTCTCTTCATATTCAGTAAAATTTACACACCAATTTTGTATTCATAAACAAGATTGTTCAAATTGCAACTAAATGATTTCTATGAATTTCTCTCGACGTGTATTACAATGTACAACAAACAATACACGTCAAGCATATCCGAAATCAATTCATAAAGTTTTGTTTTCCATATTTCCAATTATCGCGATATCACGTTTGTAATAATTCATATTACACATTTCGATTAGAATTTACATGCATTTATTCAATTGTATTGAAGTGTAATTTTATTAGATGCCTGTTTGACTGTATGAACCACAGTATTCATCAGAAAATTTATGCTCATCCACACATTACAAATGGAAATGAAAGGAAAAACAATAAGTAAAAGTTCAGAATATGAGTTCATAAATTCTTTTCACTTCTAAATGCCTCGTTGCACACACATTCACGATTAAATCATTTGCACGCGATCCAACCACTTTATTAATACACTTAATTAACAATTTATAAATAAAGCGTAAACTGGGAGAAAAATAACAATTCTATCCAAAAATAATTGAAATAAATGTGGCAGTTTAATTGAAAGCCACTCGCTGCAGTTGATAATTCCATAAATATTTGGTCAATTATTTTCATTAATTTATGTTCATGGTTAAACGTGTGATAATATTTTGGAAAGTGTCACATTGCGCAGTGAACTTGACTAGGTCAAATATTTGATATCAAGAATAAGTCACAATTGGATAAACATACGTAAATGTATATGGGTTATGTGGATGTGTGTTACTACGTGTGTCGTGTATCTCTATCGTTGTTATCACATCCTCGGGTTTATCCTCGTCACGTAAAGGTAATAGTTCTGAAGATTATGCATTGCCAATGATGCTTACATGTAATGAATATCTGTTTATAATGTCCAGTAATACGAACAGACTACACAGTGTCATCGACCCATTGTGTAAAGCGTTATGTGGTTGCCTATGTGTGTAGATATTTCAGTGTTTCAAGGTGTGTGATTAAACTAAGTGGAATAAAATGATTCGAATTCCGAATCTAAGACTTTAGTTTTTATCTACGATAGAAGTAAAGAAAATCCAATGATTAATGATTTTGATTCAAATGAATGGCCTCATTTCTAGAATTTCGTCTAATTTTTACTGGAATTAGCAACATTTTTTGTCTAAATTGATTTTTCAATGGAATTATTGGAACATGTCTTCGCTATTTGAGTGAAATGGTACATAAAAATTCGGATATTTCGCCTATTATTGACTGAACGATTACGACGCATTTCAAATGAAAGTCAGAAATTCTCTGGAAAAAAAAAAAAAAAAAAAAAACGTGAGAAAGATGTAATGAATGAAATTTGGAAAATGGAGAATTTCAATTATTTCTCACGGACGGAGCTACTCTAAATTCGAACACTTCACAACACAAAAAGATATCGATATATAAATAAAAGTATTAAGTGAGGCATTCGAGTAATAACTTCACAAAAAATCCGCCCACAAATTTCGAATATTTCGAACTCGTATATAATTCCCAACTTCTCGAAAATTATTTTTATACTCTGCGTCGACAAGACATTGGGATTTCCGCTCATACACATGCACTCACGTTCTCAGAAGTCATCTCCATATTTCCTAAATTACAATAGAATTTTCCGCTCTAGAAAAACATAATTGTCATTAAGACCACAGTAAAAAAAAGAGGAAAAAATTGGACGATTCTGGTTGAAATGTGTTGATGCCAGAGTATTGCTGCCAGGAAAATAAAGTTTCTTCACTAGAATGACAGCAAAATGTGAAAAAAATATTAACAAAATTCCAAAACTTTATTTTTTTTTGTTCCACCATTAAACAGAGATGAAATAATGCCCGCATATTATTATCACATTTCCAACAAAAATTCATCCACGACATTAAATAAAAATATCCGGAATGTTGTTTACATATAAACATAGATTATTATGAGTATGTACACAAATGTATTTCTTCTTTTTTTTTGAAATGTATATGATGACGACGCCGAGGGCATCGAAGAGCCAACAGATAGCAACGTGCGTGCGATTCAATCGACCTCTAAATTTAAAACTGAAGGAGATGCCGTTTATAACGCCACTCATGACCATGACCATGAGAAAGAACGAGCGCAAGCAAGGCGGATAAAATTTGAAGAAGAAAAAAAATGAAATGAAATGTCGAGAAAAGAGAGAGAGAAAAAAAAAGTGATAATAATAAAGAATGAAAAAAAGTGAAATAAGTGTGCTGATGTGTGCGCCGCGCAACGCACACACGAGTACGTCACACGTCGTGCAAGGACAAGGTCACCTCGATGATCCTCTTTGCCAGCCCTCTCGTCCCATTCCCGAACTGTCTGCGGACGCAAATATATATTTCTGAGAGAACAAATAAAATATCTCAACGTATTTTGTCCAAAAAACTCGAATAAATACTTCAGTTACCTCGAAATAGAAACGAATATCGTATGAAAGTGAGAGTTGAAGGGGAAAAACAAGCCATATTCAACGCAGGAATAAAATTTCATGCTGATGATGGAGACAAATTGAAATAAAACAAAATGAAATTATGCTGAATGTGTACATTGTAAAATGAACTGTGTGCATCCACTCATGTCATGTTCATCATTCCATTTTTCATTTATAAATTGGATAATTCAACAATCGTGATATGAACACGAACATTGAAAAAATGAATATGTTTAATTTAGTGGCTATTACGACAACTGGAAACGAGTTGAAACTTTATTTTTAGTTTCAGTGCCAAAAGAAAGTTTGTCCAAGTTTAAAATGTTATTGTTTCGTGATGAATACTTTTTCCCTGTGGATCACTGTGACAGAGTGAATTACATATAAATTCCATATCCAATGCCCTACCATGGTCACCACTAAAAATAGCATCGAGACATGACTTTGAAATGGAAGATTATGTTTGACTTGAGCTTACCTAAATCACACATGTCAATAATGAAATTGTTGAAGACTGATTGTTCACTGTTATTGATTAGTTGTGATACCGTATCATGATTGACTGTTGTGTATTTTATTATGACTTCTGTCGTAATTTTGGAATACAACATTTGTGAACATCAATAAAACATACCTCGTTGTTTGATGAAAAATTTGAGGCAGTCAGAAAATTTAGGTCCTATCCATTAATTCATAACGCTACAACTCATAATTCCTATTTTTGTTAAAAAGTTTCGATTGTCAATTGCAACATAATTACATCAGGCCAACTTCCAATTTTGATGACGAATCTCAAACAAATGAATCGAGGCAACGAAGATGCAACTCAGAAAATTCAAGTGCAGTGAAATCGTTTGTGAGTTCACATAACAATAAGTTCAAAGATTGAAAACATTAGAATGTAGCAACCTACTTGACACACTCAACTAAAACGCGCATACAATCGAATCGAAATGGACCGAAATTCCAGCGCTGGTATGATCAAATGAAAACCTAAACAAAACGCAACTACATTGGTGGGAATTACAAAATAACAACAAAAAAAATATCGAAGAACTCCTCTGCATTCATCACTTAATAAAAATCAAACATGACAACTCAAACTGTTGTCCATTCGAAAATTTTGGTGTTTGAAAATTGTGAGAATATTTTTTTTCATCGAAGACTGTGAACACATTTTCCACAATAATTCACTTCATTACCATATAATTAATATGTTTCATTATTTATTAATATGAAACAATCAAAATTCACTATTTGAAATTGTCAATTGGATATATGACACACATAAAACATGGGCCATATATATATCATATATTAAACATTCACCTTGAATTCAAATCGTGTTACCGTGGCGGTCACAATGTTGATAAGGAAACCTACATGATTGTTGTATATAAAATTTTAATATACTGCACTAAAATGACACAAAATTTGGCGACAGAAAATATTATTTATTCGAATGATCTCACATAAACATATTCATATTTTTTTACACGCACAAAGCATCGATACATATTCATATTGCTAATGTTTGCATTCATAAATGTTCCAATATAGAAAAGAAAATAAAGTAGATAAATCACACGTGTCTATTGGCAACTCGTGCGGCTTGTAACACGTTATAAATTCACTCTCGGTCAATGGTGTCGTGTGGCCACGACATTGCGCACCTATTTAAAGTGATTATTATTTATATCAACGCACATTGGCCGAGGTCACCATCCTCTAACTATATTTTATCGCTTGTTCCAACAGAGACGAGTTGTGTAAGACAGGCCCCTTCTCAGAGTTTATTGTTCACTAGTTTATTCGCATATATTTTTTTCATTTTTAGTGAAAACAAATCGAGTCGTTCTCAAATATTTATCAGACATGATGTGATGGGGAATTGAGGAAGATCGGGCGTGTTATGTAGTATAAACAGAGATGGATAAGAAACTGAATTGATTATATTTTTTTTCCAGGAAATTTTCCCATTTGTTTATTGTAATCATTCGGTGGATGTGATTTGTAATGTTTAATTACAAATGTTGTCTGTTTGGGTACAATTTTAATGTCAAGTCATAACTGGTGGAGAAATGACATTTTACTTCAGGCGTGAACTTGAAAATTGGAATGTGATTGAAATCGGTTCCAACCGAATTTAAAAATTTTGTCAATACAACTCATCAATCATCATATTGAATTCGAACAGCAACTAATCATCCCCAAATTTTTATCCACCTCACACTGCCATGTATTCGATTTTAAAAAAAAGTGAAAATTATTTCAAGGAACTAGATTCGCACAGCAAAAAATATTTAGAAGAATTACTTTTTTGCAAAAAACCGGAAAGACTCTCACTGGATTCATATTTTTCTTTTATCAAAAGTTTTTGTTTTGTTAGACTGCCATGCCCCACTACCTCTGTCCATATTTTATGACATACATGATATCGTCCAGAAATTCAACACTCCACCCGTCCGGACAAATTATGCAACACATCGATGCACCTCTCGTCATTCTCTTTCACTCCAACGTCTTTACTGTTTCCCCTTTCAGATGTGCGTTGCCTTAGTGAGAGTCATCGACGACCAATTGAGCCAACCCACACATACATTCATACACACAACACTCTCTCAGTCTCTCGTTCTCATCACATTGTCCGAGGTCACGATCGTCGATCACCAACCGAGCGCGTCCGTTGTCCTTCATGTCGAATTGAAACCAATTTTTATATATTGCTACGCCCATGAAAAATAATATTCTTTGGAAATTACATTTTTGACAATGTCAAACACGTAATAAATATATTTACGTATTGTGCGTGGAATAAACTGCGTAATAATTTTGAATATTTTTATCATCGATAGAATAAAATTTTATTTTGATTATGGAAACATAATCAACAAATCACATTTTTGTTCTGTCATTTGTACGCCACTCTCACTCTCATTATCACCATAATTTATTTTTTTTTTTTATTGAATTTGAATTACTGCGTTTCTTTGAATTTAATTCCGTCATGAAACGATAACTATGCAGTTGTACGTTTTCATTTCTTCACATATCTCTCATTTTTTTCTTTTTTTCCAAAGTGCAGTGAAAAATATTCCAATCAGAACAATATCAACAATGAAGAATTGACGGAATGAACAGAAAAAAAATATTTATACATTGATCAATGATTGTATCCTCGATTGAGTACGATTAATGAACGCGATACATCATCGATTGTAGGAGGAAAAATCAACAAGTTTGTATTTATCGAGCGCAAATAATTGTAAACTTGGTTATTACTTCGGAATTATGAATTCTGTTCCATTTCAGGAATAATTTTGAAGATGAATTGGGCATGATCAAGTGACACAGAAAATCATTTGGGTTCATATTAGCATGAGGCTAAATATCTCATTGCCGAAATTGATATAAACAAAGTAACTGAAGATATTTATTGTTTAATGATTCGTTTCATTTTTATATCGCAGGATTATTAAAATAATCGATGGACAAAGAAAATGTTCATTGGGATGAATGAGTCTACTTCCGTCTGATGGAAAACGGATGAATAGTGGAGGATAAGTTCTGAGTTGACGATTGGATCAGAATTTTGTTACTGTCATCCGAAATTTTCATGAAATACTTCGACAATTCTGAATATTGAACTAATCACAATAGGACAGCAATGAGTAGTCGAACTTTCTAAGAATTGATTGTCCAAAATTCAAGATCATGTACAAACAGAACAAGAATATTTTCCGAATTACCAATATTCAACAGCCCAATTACAGATAAAAGATAGAATAATTATAATCTCTCCATTTGTATTAAGGACTCATTCCTGCCTGATACGAAACTCTGTTGTTCCAATTACTCTCCAAGAGAAAAATCGAAACTGCATGAAAGTGTTCTCTACATATTTTCACTCACTTTCCTCAACATCACTCAATGCAGCAACAGTGAAAAGTGTGGAAGAAACCAATTCCCTTTCAAGGCATTCATAATCACATTTTCACACAACAATATAACAAAATCCAATTCTTTCATCATTCACAATGTTTTTGCCGATTCTCCTATTCGAATATCAGATACAAATAAAATCAAATTTGTCATGTAACCAGACAATACAAAATAAAATAACCAGAATGAAAAATATTCACAGATGACATTTTTTTCAGCAATGAAAATGACATGACACTCACCAAGATCAGGAATAGAGCTTGTAGGTTCCTCGTGGTGACCTTTGCCCTCAGCAGAGGGCCTTGCCCTTGGTGGCGGAGGTGGTGGTGGTGGTCTCATGCTGGATGTTGAACTCACAACAACGCTGGTTGATGGATTTATTGAACCAGCACCGCCAGCATTACCAGTACTACCAACACCACCAGCACTGTTATTACGTTGTCCACCATTTACAGCAGCACCCCCTGCACCACTATGCGTTCCTCCACTTCTCATTTGTGATTGTGGTGCCATCAATACCGTGTCACCTCTCGTGTGTCCACCCGCAGGCTGCTGCGGTCCTCGTGGACACCATCCATTGAGTACTCTTATGGCACTCCGAACTTCCGCCTGCAACTCCGCCGCTCTATCTCTCGATGTATGAGCCACTTTGACGATAATTATTAAAACCCGAACGAACGGGTTTTCACAATTGCTATGATAATATCAAACAACTATCAATCGTAATCCGTTAATGCCCTCAAATTAGTTGTGTTCTTACACACTTACACACATTATTGCTGATTTGAAAGAAATTCTCTGTCGAATTACACTTTACTTTAAATTATCCAATCTCAAGTTTTTCTCAATAATTTAATTGAATGTTTCCAAGATCTTGGAGAGAAATAACTTCAATACAATTAAGAGAACAAATTTTAAATTGTGAACAAACAAAAATCACTCAATTGTAAGATACAAACTATTGTCGAAACGTTAACAATTCAATTCTCAATTTTTTTTTGCCATTCACAAACACTGATACAACATAATTTTATCGTACGTAGTCCAAGAATATTATATTAATCCATATCGTGATAGTATTATACAACAACACTTGTGCACTTAGAATAGAATTATGTCAGTTGATGATTGAAATATTATTGAACTGTTAGAGAGAATGGCAATCGACACTGACACTGGCATTGATATTTGTACCGAGAAACAAAAACGTTATATATATCTGTTCACTAACAGCAGAACAATTTCAAGTATTTATATTCAAATATATAATTTCATCACCGTTCGTTTTTTCACAATTGTATGGTTAATGCAATGAATACACACACACATATAAACACGTTAAATCAAGCGCACTCACGTCCAATCACGACCGCGAAATATAAAATGGAAACAATTCACAAAATTTTTATTTCTCGTTTGTCTAGAGCAAGTGAAAAGGGGACATTGTGATGAAAATGAATATGAAATATTATGAATAAACTTCCGTATAAAATTCTTATTATTATTTTTATTGCTATTATTATTTTATTGTCACGATAATTTTTTCGTATTAAATTTGAGTCATCGGCGCAGGCTCCGCGCGGCTCGATGACGGCGACACTTTTGAAATAAGGTACACGCGGCCCACTGGTGCAGAGCCCCCAGTCTGTCGTCTCCTATACTTCTCTCACTCACACTGCTGTGTATAAATGTTTACCCCCACCAATCAACGCACGAGACTCACCGAGAAATCGTCGCGCGTACGCGAGATCGCGAGACGAAATGAGCGAGAAAGTTTAGTGAGAGTGAAAGAAATTGAAAGAAGAAAATCAGAGAAATGAAAACAAAGTCATGAGTCAAAATAGAAAAACACAAATTACGATATTGGTTAGTAATAATTTTAGTTCAGTCGCGCTTCTTAATTCTATTTGTCAGTTTTACTTTTCTTGTTTTTATTTCCAACATTTTCACAAAGAAAATTCGCACATTGTCTTTAATTTTTTGTTTTATTATTTGTTCTTATTGTAATCGTGAATAGATTTTTTTTCACATTAGAAAACAAATAAATAACTGAAACAATAACGAAAAAAGAATTATGACCAAATTTTTCTCTTTACGATATATAAAAGAAAAAGAGATAAAAAATAAAACGGAAAAATAATTAAGTTATGTGATGAGTGGCGTATGCGGCACAACCGCGTGGTGGTTTATATGGTTGGATTTCAGTTTGGTATTGTGACCGTCGTGGGGGTCGCTGGCACTGTGTCACTGCCGGTGCGGTCGACGATGGCCGACGCGACCGTCGTCGGCGCCGGCGAAAGTGAGAGTGTGAGCTCGCGCGCACCACGATAGTAGTTTGCGTCGTGTGTGCGATATTTCCCAGTTGTGCATAAACGCGCTTGAGCAATAGACAGACTTCAACGCGTTGTGTTTTCGAGCCGGCGAATCTCTTTCTCTACTTTATCCCCACTACGTTGCCCATTAGGTTTTTATCCCGCCACCAACAACTCGTCGAAACCACGCGCTATGTATACACATACATGAATGTGATATCGGTGCGCGGCTTCCACAACGTGATACAAATCCAAGCAGCAGTGTAACACAAAGTGAGAAGTGGACCTTTTTTTTTGTAACGTGTTCTTGTTTTTTTTTATACTTCGCTTTATGTTTCTCACTCACTTTTGAATGTTTATTTATATATAAACACATGGATAAAAGTCGCGTGTTTTTTGATATTGTATGAACTCTTTGTATTGTTTTGCGTGTGCGTAGAATAGATCTGATGAAGCTTCCAGTGCGCGCCAACTCATCCCCCCCAGGGTAACATCTCCCTCGTGACAAGAAATACTGATGGGACGCGTGCGCGCGCACACGGCGGGAAATGACAAACAGTTGCAGAGAAAAATGGCAATTCGTCTCTTGTTTTTTTATTTTATACACATTCTAATGCAAGTGATTGGGTTCTAACATTGTTGTATTTATATAGTTCTCAAGTAATTCGAGATTTTGGTTCTTCTAACAGGCATCGATTGTTGTGGATCATGAAAAATCATTCGATGTTTCATTATTTGTGATTATTTATATAAAGCCTGTTCACAGAAATTAATCCCAGGTCAATAATGTTTTTTACTTTATGTATGAATTAATGATTGACAAAAAATAGAACAGGTAGAGGAAAATTTCATAAATATGACAGAAGGACATCGAAGCGATGCATTTGAATTTCTAAACATCGTGAATATGTTAATTACATTCGCTTTCACGTCAATTTGTGAATTAATGATGCGAAAAATACGTGCAAATAAGGAAAATGGGAAATTACTCATTTCTTCGTTGACTCTCTTTGTAAAGTAAAAAAATTGCAACGTCAATCCGTTCCAAATCAAAACAAGAATTCCACATTACTTAGAATTTTATTATCGAACATAATTGAAAGACACTTGATAGTTGATTTGATATTTTGAAATATGTACGCAGACTGTGTGCAAATATATGAAACAAATGGATGAAAATATTAATCATTAAGGCCGATAGCGAATTAATTTCAAGTCAATAACAAACAAGAACTCGATAACCCACGAGGAATATTCATGGGCCAAAATCCCTCCATGAATTCGAGTTTTGGTGTACTGTTCGAAGTTGAATTTTATTCTTGGTCACATTATTCCCACATCAGTTGACGGTATCACTCTCTTAGTTATTATCTTCGACCACAATAAGCTATCGATGACTATTTTGTAAAAATTCAAGTCATTCAAAAAGAAGAAGAATAGTACCTTGACTTCACAAAATTAATTTCCCGACACGATAGATTGTAAACCAATGTTATGACAAAGGAAAATACAAGAATAGCTTCATCAAACATTCATCTAAAACTCAACGAGTTTACATCGTCCTGCATTTCAACTGATTTTATTATTCTCAATACAAATCTGTTGTTGAAAAATTATCTTTTTTATCATTATCATTTATTTATTTATTTATATATGAATTAGCAAAAATTAAGTCTCCAACTAACCTAATACGCACACTATACATTTTTCTTCACAAAAATAAAATGTTAACGCAAAGTATTTGAACAATCCGTTAAAGCAAAATTTTACCTTCAATTTGAATGTTGATTACTGAATTGAATATGTTATAAATAATGAACAATTGATATTACATGAGAATGTAACTTTATAAAATAATTAAAGATCGACAACACAACAGAAGTTCATTCGCAAACTTGTCCCAAATCTGTCCAAGCCAAACACGATTGTGAATGTTTTCCTCCGAATGTTGTTCCAAACGTTATCATCCAAGACAGTTTCCAAATGCTACAATTATTCACCGATATAAATTATAAAAATCTTCGGAAACATTCCACAACTTCATTTCATCCATTCATTCATTCGTTGGTTTATCACGATAGATAATTGGAAACAATAACAAAGTGGTGGAGAGACCCAAAAAAAAAGATTATGTGTCATGAGAGAGAAAAATCTGAGTGAGTCATACTCGAAATGTGATCAGGAACGCAAAAATGTTGTTGGATGAGTTCAAAAACGTAAATGCATGAAAGTTCTGAGCTCCCAGTTTATTTCCAGCAAACGCTACAATATCAAATCGTCACGTGTGTCCACAGTGAAGGTAAATAAAAAATCGATAAAAATTGTCATGATATGGTTAGAAATATTTTTATGATTACATTCTGCTTCATTATGTTTCAGAAGTTGTTGACAACGATGCAACACGATCGAATGTAACCGCAGGGCGCTATTGCTGTGTGATTCGTTCCTGAAATAAACGAACGCCCATAGCATAGTTCCCCCGACATAGGGACAGGGGTGGCTAAGTGCGCGACCACGGGTGCGCGCCCGCTATCACATGGCCTTGTCCTTGAACGCGGCTTGTGAACCCAAGATGACTTGCCGCTTTTATCGATCAGCCCCCGCATCCCGCTTCGACGCACTCGCGCTATAACACCATATCTATATTGTTACCAATGCAATGCCGTACCTATACATCATACATACCGACTGAGCATAATCGACACACTGATACATCAATTTATTCATTGTTCTTGTGTTCGTTCGGCGTTTCTACTTGTTTTTGGACAGAAAAGTTCGGTATTTTATTATTTATGGTGGAGTGATCTGTTGATTGAAATTGAGTTGTCGAATATTCATGTTGATAAAATGAATTATGAGTTTAATATTTCTCAATGCTTGGTTTTCATTCATTGTTTGTTAGTTTTAATTGTTGATACTTTTGAGGTTGATGAAATTAATTCATAATGTATTCAACTGTGCAATATGTGAAATTATGAATATGTTCCAGTTATCTCTTGGAAAAGTTGCGAGAATTTCTTATAACATGTGAGCGAGTTGATTATATGGATTGTAATAACTGGTGAGAGATAACTCTTATGAAAGAGGTTGTTGAACAAATTAGGACTGTTATTTTTAGATAAAAATTATTGTTTCAAAATTTTTATAGAAATTATATTTTTTCGTGATGAACGCAAGTATATTGATTGTTGATGAAATGGTTTTCGATGAATGAACTAACCTGAAAATGACGGAATGTCAGTTTTAGCAGTGATAACATGATTTATCGACGATGGAATTTTTCTGAAATTGTCTTTACTGATCGCATCATTGTCGCTCTAGTCATGGAGGCGTTTTTGTCAACATTGTGAGAATGATTTTGCACTTTTTCTCTTTCTTATGCCCAAACAATATCGCATTGACCGATGCTCATCAATGCAAAATTTATTCATAATTAATATAACATTATATTCGGGTGATTTATTTGTTGTTTTGTTAACAGAAAAAAATGAATCGTTAAAAACGCTACTAAAAGACAACAACAAACTCTCGTTTAACACATTTATCGTTCAGATATTGTTGATAACATCTACAATCAAACGCTTGAATATTAATCAAGAGTTGCTTCTATACAATTATAATAATGAACATATCAATAAATCCGACTGAATGTGTGAATGAAGATGCCTTGATAATGAAGAAATAGAGAGCAGCCGACAACGATAAAATCGACAAATAAATTTTTGTCACCAACTTCTTGTTACTGAAATTGTCATAAAAAATTCGAGCTACAATCGCAGCGTCGTTCTCCACAGATAAATGGTGGTAAAACAAAAAATGTTTCACCCTTCCACTTCCCACTGCAACTTCATAATTCCACATTACACACCACTCTGTCAATGGATTTCGAACCGAACTAAAAGAATAGAGTCTGGAACATGACGGAATAGTTGTATTATTATAATAGGGACGGGTGAATAAAAAAAAGTAAACAAAAAAAAATCTTTTGAATTTGCTAGACTGCATGGGCTCCCCCAATTTCAAAATGCTAGACAGACTGAATTTACAAAGCGGGCGTTGTAGGTCAAACATTCGAGGTCAAGGCCTTATTATTCTCTCTCTCACACGTTCACGTTTTTGTCTGACATTTTTTATTTTTTATTCATTCCCCCTATTTTTATTTCTATTTATTTTTCAAACTGCACCACTCTGAGGAACTGCGCGCGCCTGCCCCTCAAATCCTTTTATTATACATCCATGCTGTCTCGCACCGGATCTCAACACGAGCGATATAGGCTTGGCCGCTGCGTTTGTCGTTCATATATATATATATATATAT
>JABMBR010013581.1:0-34108 GCA_018881525.1 Meteorus sp. PSUC_FEM 10030008
ATATATATATATATACTGGTATATATAGTATTTATACGATTGGATTTGAATGTGAATTTGACATATTCCAGAAAAATGGTTAATTACTTTCGCGATTGTTTCATTTTGGGATTTCCTTCATAATGTTTCCAACAACTATGAATGCCTCATATTATTGCTCCTTAACCAAAATTATTGATAGAGTTTTTGATGGCAGTTTATGATCACGAATTGTTGGACTTGAGTTGAATAAATATAAAATAGTACGTTTCTATTCGCAACCTCTTTTCATCCCGATAATTAACCTCATTTTTCTGCTTCAATCAAGACTTATCTATTTTCATAACCAGCCATAGCGGAATAATATCAGTGTTATCATAGTATTATTATTATTTATCTCATTCGTTTGCACCCTTAGAATCTAACGAGAAGAGCGAAAATAATTATAGCAAATGAGATAAGAATAAATCACCGTCGCATATTTCTTCATTTTTCTTCCGGATAAATATCGTTAACTTCTCATCATTCCTGTTACTTTAAGATATAATAAATTGGATTAAATAGAGAAAGACATTCAGATGCCTAACTGCATTCTCACTCTTGTTTAAACTCAACTGTGAATGAAATGAAATCGAGAAAAATTAACGCATACTTATTTCATTCTCCCGTGCGACGGGATAGTTTTACAATCATTTTTCATCATGACCTACATTGTTGAACAGCGGGATGAGAATAAGGGTAGGGGGACACACAACCTTCGTTACGGAAAGAAAAAGTATAGTACCAATAATATCATCCTTTTCTTTTTCTTCTAACCTTTTCTCCTTACTATATTTTTTCCCTTCTAGGAGCACGTTCATTCGACATGGCTGTTGTCAAAACGGAAGCAGAATTTTATCAGTGGCACACAACCATGACTCAATTAATCGATTAACTAATTTAATCATCACCATTGTTTGCATTATACGCGCATTTTCCAAATCTGAGCTCAACGAAAATGATCATAATGATGATAATAATAATATTGATAATAATATTTATAGCGATAATGCTAATAAAACATATTCAACGGCCTCCATCACAAACATGAACTATTTCAATAGAAATCACCGAGTAAAAAAAAAAATTGAGAAATTCAATCCATCAATTCATAGATTTTTTCTTGTTCATGGCACTGTTAATTAGTACATTCGGTCGTATGTTCGAGCAAAAACAATCCAACATCATAATATTAATGGACATAAGTGATAAACCCTGACGTAGTGGTTGAGGAAAAAAAATAGAAATAAGAAAAAGTAATTATAGTTATCACTATATATAATAATAAAAAATATGAATAATTTCAAATTATTCAATCGTTGTTCTCGGATCAACACGCAAGTCTTCTCAATCGTGAGTTTTCAATATAAATGAGTGCGCGCATTCTTGATTACGTCGCTTCTGTCCATTCTTCTCTGTTATCTTATTGTTTTTAGATGCAGACGCAACGGAAAGATGTAAATGAACTAAATTTCCCCTTCATGTTCCGGCAACGGCGTTACATAAATAAGAGAACAATGACAATACGCGCATAAATAAAATTGATTCAAATATTATTGCCGGATAATCTCAGCTCCTTTTCCCCGGTCGATGAAGATATTGTTGCTCGTGTCATTGCCAATTTACAAATTACACTGCCACAGTATCGTAGGGTGTGAGGAGTCCCCCGTGACTTGTGTTTGGGGCGCTGGTTTGCCGACTGGTTGCTTCGTTTCTGTAATCGGATTTCGAAGTATGAATTAATATCACAGAGGAATTGTTATTTTATGCTTTACATATATTTCTAACGTGATGGTTAGATAAACTTTTTATCCATGAGGCGGATAGAGAGATACATGTTTATGACGAATGATTTAACGAAGCAGGGACGATACAGCAAGATGAACACCAGCACCCAGCACCAAAGGAGATTGTGGCGATGCGAAAGATGATGACATATGAATAGCATGGGTTAATTTACTTGATATTGGATAATTATTATAAATACTCATCATATGTTTACATGATATCATCGGTTAATATCACTATAAGTTCACACACAGTGCATGCACACGATGAAGACGAAAAAAAAAATCATAAATAATCAGTTGGTGACATGCGATGGTCCTTCATTCTCACCCAAAATGAATCTATCATCTATGGTTTTCCTCGTAATTTTTCAATCAGGAAAATATGTATGTGGGGTGTTGAGACTGAGTAGATTTGTTTCGTGAAAATTATGATCCCTGATAAGAAAAAATCATTTCTACAACGGGTTTGAATACTAAACCGAATAGTTTCAAAGTTGAATTTTGAAACACTGGAATTTATAATGATAACGACTTGACATACAGAAATTGGAAGGTTATGTGTGAAGACTAATAGTCCATGTGCAATTATAGGCACAAAGCGAATGAACAGAAATAAGAGAACAATTCCAAAACAGTCGGATCCCGGAAAAATTTGCTGATTCTCAGATTTTCAATCCGATTCTCCAACACAATCTCAAAACTCAATATACACATTTTTCTAATTCTTGTTTGTCAGGTAGCAAACTTACGGTTTCCTGCAGTATAGAGTCATGAAACAATAGAAGACCTTTTAGGAGTATTTGCGAAAATGAATAAAAAGTTTTTATTTTCGGCAAAAAAGGAGAGGACAAATATAGAAAAAAAAAATAGTACACTTTTATAGACATTGAAAGACATGGGAATGATAATGGCTCCTTGGCATCATGAGATGTTCCAAATATATTGTCATCAGTAGTGTTGACAATAGAAAGAGGAGGAGGAGGAGGAGAGTGGTAATGATAGCGAATGAAAATTAGTTTCATTCTCTTTCTTTCTTTCATTTCATTCGAGGTTTTTCATCATAGCGCTACTGACCTCTCAATAAGTTTGCGCATCTCTTCGGTGGTCATGCCATCCTTGCCACGGGCACTAACTGAAATTAAAAAAAAACACACCAACCGATTGACGCAACGATCAAAACACATAAACATCCATTAACATGCACGATAAAAGCAATAGAAACAAAAAAAATTTTAAAAAAAAAGATGAGCGATCGATTCACGTCCACTTCTCGGAAAATCCTGAGTAAAACAGACGGAAATATTGTTAGTCAATACTACCATTCATGTTTTTCCTCCCTTCAGAACAATGTCGCCTCTGAAATGTTAAATTTCTTGCGCCACAATCATTTCGACATAATTTGCATTATTTTTATACAGCAATGATACGAAATGATGAGAAATCATTCCCCTATTATATTCTATATGCTGAATCCCACTGTCCACTCACCGCCATAATTGCGATTCATTTGTAGCTGATCACGATCACATTCGGCTTCGCTTATTTCATTGCTCTCCTTGCTGTCATTAAAACTTGAATTATTCTGATCGTGATTGCGTGGTGGCGGTGGTGGAGGTTCAGGCGAATTTGACATCGGTAAATTGCGCGCAGATCCGACACTACGACGTCCAACTGATCCACGAGATCCATAATGATCATAGGGCGCACCATATTGTCCATATTGTGATCCATATTGATCCTCTTCAGGCGCACAATTTGCTGGATCATCATATTCAGGAGAAAATACAGTTTGTCCACCTTGCGATGGTACGCGGGAATAGCGACCATTCTGTCGAGGCTGGAAAAAATAATTATCAACGCGTGAGCGAAAGACCCATTAATCATTCTCGAAAGAATTTATGGCCTGCTTATCTAATTTGAAGCAAGCACATTTGCATTTATATAAATTTGAACAATGATCATGTTATTTGTAATAAATTATTGGAGGAATGGTAGACTTAGCACGAAGTCTACAATGGGAATAAGTTCCCTGTCAATTTCAATAAACTTAACTGATTTGCCAAATGCTCAAAATAAAATTAATTCACCATTGATTGAGATCCAGAGCGACTGTGTGCCGAAACATTAGTTGGGTGCCCAGCTGGAGGTCCCATAGTGCCAGAATGTCCATTAGCGGGATGAGGGAATGTTTGGAATTGCATTGCTTTATTTGGATCCATTTCTTCACGGAAGCCAAGCAAATGGAATGTTGCATATGGACAAATTTCATCCTCCATACCTAAAATCAATCATTATTGTTTCGGGTAGATACTGTCTGCCATATCGGATGGTCATGAATTTATTCAATAAATCAATCATCTGTTGAATTGATTCATGAATTGATCATTAAAATTTACTTTTCTTTGTTATAACACACAACCTACCTCGAAATAGATTAGACAAGCTAATTTGCAAATATTCACACTGATATGATAATGATAAATAAGTGAACTATATACAGATATACATATGTAGATGAGTGTGATATGTAACTAAACACCATGCAAGCATGCAAAAATGAACAAAATACATCGAATAAGGAGATACGAAATTATATAAAACGAAACTGGGGGTAATAATTCTCAATCGCCGGGTGGAACATTTAATTCAAAACACTTACGACCCATATGTTGTATTTGTTCCAAATTGCGTTTTGCAGCAGTCACCACACGCGGTAAATATTTTTTACATATGCTAGGATTGAATTCTACACAAAATCTATCATTCAACTCTGACTATGTTTCGTTACTTTTGAATTCTGGACTGATTCTATTTTCGTTTCCTTCTGGATTTCTATTTTTTATCTTTTTATCAAATGGAGAGAGACTCATTGGGATGCACACACACGCCATTTTTTCTCCCCTCAGCGACCGCTCTTGTAAATGGCCAATTCTTCGAGAATTGTCACAATCAACACGTGGTGAAGTTAATTGACCTACCTCTGTGCGACAATGCGTCATTACTTCCAATACGTGGTGGCGGTGGACACCGTCTGTTTGGCGCGCAATGTGACAATTCTTCATACATGTGACGTCGTGGATCCCACGTTGAATGACTTCTAAATGAGCCTGTTCCACCTGTACGAACGTAATATGCTACACAACGACCGTTCGCAAACCCAAAATTGCCTCCACCAAGATTTCACTGAGGGTGTACTATCCTTTTCGTATACGCAATGCGTTTTTTTCCCCTCATAACAAACGTGGATGCTCTTGCATCAACCATTTGGAGCATCATTCCATTTTGAATTGTCATTCTCAGAATGAGGAAAAAATAATCTGACCGTTTTGAACGATTTATGAGTAAAATTCAAGTTCTCAATTCATTACAATCCTCATCGTTGCAGAACAAATGGAATCACACAATTTACATTGAAAATTTCACACGAAAGACGTATAGAACAGATGTACGAAACAATATGTTTCCAATCTTTCTATGTACAAAGGTGAATGCTTCGAAGGGTTAGTATTCATCTTGGTGTATACAATAGGGCGATTGCAAGCAATTAAAAATTAATAAAATAAAAAATAGCCAAATGCATCGGTGATGTGTTGGTCCGATTCGAGGGGGATGTAAAAATTTTGCCAATAACAATGAGCTAAATGAAAAATGGCAATAATCGATGTGCATTTTATATAAATATACTATGACATCAATAATCATAAAATATTGCTTGAAAGAGGGAAACAAAATCAAATAATGAAAATATTTACAATCGTCACATCATCAAGCTTTCATCGACAATAGTGAGTATAATGGGCAGAATCAAATAAGAAAAATAATAATTGAACACCACGATCGTGCGATCGACAACATCTAAAATTGAATTTATAAAAAATGACGATTGAATAATTGACAATTATATTTCGTCAAATGTATTCTTATCTGTTTGTTTTCTCTTTTGATGGCTTACTTATAACTGTACCTCGCTTGATACGATCACATGTATTGTAGTTGGAACCAGGTACAGGTGGCAGTTTGCGATTTGGTGGTGCGATATAACCAAGTTCATCGCGGAGATCCGGCCGACGTTTGTCCAATGTAGCACCAACTACACCAGTCTGTTGATAAACTACATCATCTAGAAAAGAGTTGATGGATGATACCAATTAATAGTCGAATAAGTTTGTTAATTCATAGATCATTGATATCTGATTATGTCATCATTTAACGTGCAATCATTTCATCAACTCATCAGTACACGCGATTGATCATGTATCGATTAATATGAAGAAACTGTCAATCGGTATCAATTCAAATGAAATTCGTCATAGCGTGGCTGATGTGTTCACCAAATTCACTCTAATTCTACAGGAAAAATATTCGAATATTATATACGTAGAAAGAAGTATTTATACATTGTCCCTCGTAATATTTCTCATCGGCTGATGAGATACCTCGTAACCGTGTTTGTTCTGGGCCACGAGTGCGACGTGACAATGCAACGCATATTACAACAATTCCAACAATAATAACAACGATTGTTGCACCAACGGGCACAACAACATTGACATCCAGCCACGTTGGTACCCACGGGAAGAAACGTCGCACATCAGTTTTTTCGTTGCCACCATTGCGTACCGGCGGTGCAATCGTTCCTAAATGAAACGGAAATTTATAATTAATTGTATTGTTTTTTTTTCTACACACCTTTATCATCGGAGCCGTGGCCCTTGCCCTTCAGTACACAAATAACGATAACGGCAACGATTATAACGAGAAGTGCTGCGACAACAGGCACAACTAAATTTAAATTCGCCATGAATATTTTCATTGGATCTTCATCGTTGTTGTCACCGCCATTGTTTACATCTGGTATTTCGCGGGCCGGTGCAATGGTGCCTGTAACGTGAAGATAAAAAAAGAAATAAAACTGATATATAAACAGTCACCATTATAGCACCGGCCAACGATTACCGAAGTACAATCGAATTGAAAAAAATAAAATAAAATTGTACAAGTGAAAAAATCTTCATCAAATAAGAACGAAAAGAAAGGTATAACTCTCACCTCCAGTTACAGTCAATGTTGCAAATTCATATTCGGCTACAGCGAATCCAGCGTTATTGTGTGCTGTCACACGCAAGTGATACCAATTAGCTGGATCCAAATCTAGAACGACAAAATTACTGCCAGGCTTGACATTGTTTGACACCTGATTCCATTCTTGTTGAAGTCTGCAATGGAACAACAGAAACATTTTTGTCATTCAAACTTTTATCAAATTCTATTATCCTAAAAAAATTTCCGTACTTTTTCTTATGTTCGACAACAAAGTAGAGCATTGGGCAACCACCATCGGACCACGCATTCAAATGCAGGGTGATGCTATTGGTAGACACTTCAATGAATCGTGAAGCTTCAGGAATTATGGGTTTTGAGCCTTTGGTTCTGGTATTGAGAATATCTGATGGGTCGCCAGTTCCAATTCTGTAAAAATTTCATCAATAACCATAAAAGAAGATGCGTTTGTTCTTTCTCAGTTGAATATCGACTCCTACGTTGAGTTAATGTCGTAGCTTTTGATAAGTCAACATTCTCTTATCCCTCACATACCAGTTCCACGAATTGCTATCTACAAAAATAGTAATGATATTGACATCTCACCCATTGTACGCCGTAACATAAATCTGATATCTGGATCCGCACCACAAGTTTTCCAAAGTATATTTCTGTGCAGTTGAACTTATTTGAACAGTTTCCCAATCACCGAACTCCGGTTTATAATGGATAGTATAACCGTGAATTGGTGCATTATCAACTGGATGTGGTCTCAATTTCATTGTCAATGAATTAGTCGTTGTCGCGGTGAGTGTAACTTGTGGTGAATGTGGGGGTGCTATCAGAATTAAAAGAATAATAATGATGCTATCACATCAAAATATCAAGAGCAAAAAGAAATAGTGGAATTCAATGCTTTCTATTTTATTACCATGAACGATCAATTGGTGTGTAACAGTATCATGCCCGAATGAATTCTCAACATAACACGAATATTCCCCAGCATCAGCACGATCAACTTCTTTGATGAACAACGATCCTTCAGGCAATTGTCTCAATCGATCACTGGGTTGTAACTTGGCATCACGTACTTTCCAAGTAACTTCTGGCACTGGGAGCCCAACAGCCAAACACGGTAACTTAACATCTTCCTTGTAAGTCGCAGTGAATTTATCGTCGAAGGAAGCAATTTTAGCAGGTACTCGAATATTCGGTGCCAATGTAACAATTTTAGACGCTTCGCCTTCACCAATATTTGTACTAGCCGTAACCCAGAATTCGTAACGCCTCTGCTTGTCCAATCCAGTTGCCTCATGTGTTAGTTGATTCGGTGGGACCTTTTGACTGATTGGCTCTTCAACATTATCAGCCTTTGTATATACCGTATACTGTGAAATTACACCATTTGGCTGAACTGGTGGACGCCATGAGACGAGAATTGATTCAGCAGACATGACGAGCGCTTTAATAGCAATTGGTGCTTCAGGTGCGTCTTGTTCAGTTTGACAATGAATTGGTGCTGATTTAACTCCATCACCACCTGATGTAAAGGCCAGAACTTGCATACTGTAGTTTGTGTATTTTTTCAATCCATGCAAAATTGTTTCACTTGATGATGTGATTTTTGTATCCTTCGTGTTTTCGTCATACCAAGTTTCTGATGGGCCATAGATAACCTTGTATAAACAAGCAAAAAGAAGTGACATGATGAGTTTGTATAACCATGGAGTTGCTATTGGTTTCACATATGAAATTATTTCGTGATGATTTTCATTAGAAAAGACCTGATGGGAATATAGGTGCAGATGCGCATCACTTATTTTCTTTCTTTTTGAAAGTACAAAACAATATTAGAATACATATGAAGAAATGTGTATCTTAACATGTTGAGGCAGTGCTAGTAGTAGCCGTTACACATTTATAACGTTCTTAGGGTGCACAATGCATAGTTGATCTCAGAATGATAGAAGCCTTGTATTGTATGAGTGAATTTTCACAAGAACTGTGGTTGATAAGTGGCTCTGTGGCTTCCAAGTAATCAATCCACCAATCTACTATCTATTCATACATTGAATCTACAATTCTATGCACCAATCTGAATTTTTAGAAAAAAAGTACGATTGATCCGTTATTAGCACCACAAAATCAACAGTGAAATGATGATTAAAAATTCATGTGGAAAGAGAAGCTGTAGTGATTCGTTTATAATTCATGTAGATTTTTTTTATTCGGGCTACTCACTTTGTATCCGGTGATAACTCCATTAGCAGCAGTCAAAGGCGGTGATACCCACGAGACACGAATTGTTTGTGAAGTTAAAGTTGTGCATGTTGTATCATGGGGTGGTTGTTCCGGAACACCCTCGGCAGTGTGTTGTCGTCTCTCTTCACTCATTGGTCCCGAGCCAACTTTATTGAATGCTTGAACTACAACGCTATATTGTGTGTAAGTTTTCAAATTCATTATCTGCAAGTGATGTTCTTTGCCGTCTTCTTTCGAAAATTCAACAGTTTCAAACATGTATGGTTTTTCTAATGAAGAGAGCCTGTAGCCGACGTAATAACCAAGAATTTCACCATTCCAATCTTCACGTGAGGGTGGTTTCCACGTTACCTAGAGAAAACAAATGTAACGTAAAAAAAGGTTTCCTTTTCTTCTATTTCTACTTATCCTAGATGTAATTAGATAAGTGAATAATCTTCACTTATGACACCTGTTTACTCAAAATATATTTTCATATTCATGTTCTCTGAATATAAATAACTGATATGATTTTCCTCCGTTCTTCAGTTTTTAGCATAAAGACAAACGATTGACCAAGTGCAACAGAAAAGTAATAGAACGAATGATGAAAACTGTCATGCCAATTCACTTTTTATCGAGCCGATAAAAAAAAAGTCAGACATTCATGAACTCTGAATTGCTCAGAATTGAAGTACTAACTGAATGGGATCATTTTATTATAGTTCCGTATGATTCTACAAGAGAAGGGGGAAATGTGAACTGGGTCGACAATCATTCCACCCTTACCATCAAATATGAATCGATTCAACCTTTCCTGAAGATGAAACTTGTGAAAGATGGTTCATTCGAAACACTCAACTCTTCAGATAATAATTTGAAGAATTGTGAAATCGCTCAATACAAGTCTCTAATATGATGTATACCTTCAATGTATGTTGATCTAATGCATCGACACGAACGGAGCTTGGTGGGCCGGATGGTGCTTCTTCCGCAGTAATTATAGTCACAGTATCTGATGGATCTGATGTGCCAATTTCATTTTCAGCAACAATACGTAGATGATAAGTTGTTGCAGGACGTAAATTGAATACACCAGCGACATTTTGTTGAGATGCAGGGACAAGAACACGGTCGATATCGTTTTCCCACGAGCCCTTGCTCATTTTGTATTCAACAATGTAACGTTTGATTGGACTATTTCCATCGTAAGGTGCTGCCCATGATAATTGAACTGATCTGCCAGATTTGTCTAATACTTTCAAGCCATATGGAACTTCTGGAACCTCTGTTACAGAATAACCAATTGAATTAGTATGTTTGGTAATGTCACCCGGTACCAATATGATACATTTGCCATTATTACTGTATCCATCGAACCTTGAACAATCATGTTGATGCTGGTGTCATCGCTGCCAAATGCATTAGTTGCTACGCATGTGAACAATGCAGAATCTCCTCGTTCAGTTCGCTTGATACTCAAATCAGCCAAAACACCATTAGCGAGAATTTCTTCACGGATTGTGTAACGTGAATCGCTCTTCGGGTCCAACCGTTTGTTATTCATGTTCCACAGGATGCCTATTGGTTTTTCACCCTGTGCCTCACATTGTAGCACCGCTGGTTCACCGCGACGGGCCGTTTGATTGCGCAATTTTATCTCAAAGTGTGGTGGTGCTGTTGTGAGAAAAGAACGAAGAAGTAAATAACGACGACCGCGTTGGTTTGTTAAAGAGAAGGATGGGTTACATCTAATGAAATTGAATTATGTGGCATTAAAAAACCAGTTGTGAAGAAGATGAAATCGGACAAAAAAAACAGATGCCGACATATTTTGAAATAGAATCAAGTCAACATTAGTTTACCTTGTACGGAGATGAGAATAACTGCGGACAATCCTGATCCAATTCCATTCACAGCTTCACAAAGATAGTAACCTTCATTTGTTTTTTGAATATTGTTGATTGATAAAGTGCCATCTTCAACACTGATGTCAGGATTATTCAATTTCAAATCAGTATAATCGCCTGGTGTGTCACCTGCAATGATACATTCACTTTAATAAAACCCTGAATGGATAATAGAACATAATTGAACACGTCCTAGAAATAGATTTTACCAGCAGCTCGCTTCCATGTGACTTGAGGCTTGGGAAAACCATCAGCTTTACATTCAACACGTGCATCTGATCCTTGTGCAAATGCTTTATCAGTCGGCTCCAGAATCCAACGTGGTGGAACTGTTTGCACACACGATACAAACTATTAGCACAATTTTATTAACCCCAATCAATTGAAAATATTTCTATCGAGAGTGAGTCATTCCCAAATAATTCGAGACCAAAATGATTATTTTTTCATACTAATTGTCTTTTTTATATTTGGAGTCGAATAACAATCCTCCGGTCATTGGCATTGTACTCTTTCAAAGAATAATAGCTACATGAATGTATAGTTTTCATTCGAATGGTAAATATTCATGAACTGAAAGTACAATTCTCATTCGTTTACTCTTTACTTTCTTTTGTTTTTCATGATGACCAGACGATTGATGTTGTGGATTGCTCATTATCGCTATTGTCCCATGCACAAATACAAAGCGCTACTGCTCTCGCTATGAAGACAATGAAATTAAGTGTTTCAGTGTTTTCTCGTAATTTTGCTTCGATGAAAAATGCATGCATGAACCGATAACCAACGAGTACCCACAAAATAGATAATTGAAAATAAAACATTTTGATGCAGAAAGCATTCCATTTTGTATTTTCATTTTATTGACACATTTTATTTTAGCATGCAAAGTAATTTACACTGGAACTCATTATTGCATTTCATTACTATATCTTCATCGCATTTGGTACTCGATGGAGTAAGCTGTGAATTTACTACCCCTTTCAACATGCAGTTATTGTCCCTTCCACTTATGTAATCAACCATGCATTACACTAAAAAAAAAAATACGACAGGTATCTACGAAACAAAAAGATGAGACGTGTGGTGAGGTAAAGGGTTGAGGTGAAGGTGTGGGTAATTTTTGATGGATTAGATAGTGACGTTAATGTGTAAATGGACAAAATGGCGGAATTTAGGTTAGGTTTATTCTTGTCATTATTTTTTTCAGGTCAGTGGGCGAATGGACAACTTGGAGATGAATCGACTCCGCGTAGAATGACGACGAGAAGCGCATGATTCGCGTTGAAGGGCGATGATAAGACGGCAAGGCAAAAGCCCAATAACCAACGAGCGACGATAATTCCATATTTTTTTTCTAATTTCTCTATTCTATCCGTCAGACATGATATTCTAGGCGAAAATTGATGTGGAAGCGATGATACGCTCAGTGCGATGATCCAAATCAATTGAATAAATGTTTTCTGCAACAGTATTTATATGAAAATAGGTCTCGAAGAATCGATTGAACCCTACAGTGATGCTGGTGACGATGACAATGGAACATTTCTTGATAATTATCTCGAAATAAGTAATCCGATAGTTGAAAGAAAATAGAAATGTATGATATTTTTTGTATCCAATGAATATAATCGTTCAAGAAAATTCATATGAGCAAATATATTGTGACGTATCGCCTAATCTACGAAACGGCGCAGCCATTAATTTGCAATGAACAAGCCGATTTTTTTTTCGTGTATGAGTGTATATGAGTATCGAGTGATTCCTCCAATGCTGATAAAAAATTATTGAGCATTTTCTTAGAGCATTTATCACATATAGACAATACCTTACACCCTGTAGAATATCGCACAGCTTATGCCAGCCCCTCTTATATCGAATGAAAAATACGAAGAAGAATAAATGTATTCAAATTTATATCAAAGAGTATAGAAATATCTTTTGTTCAAAATCGAATGGAATCATTGAATTTTGATGAGCATGAATAGTAACAATAATAAGAGGATAGTGCCAATGATACAGCGTTATCAATTTACGAGGCTAATTAGCTTCAGCGACGTGGGAATAACTTCCACAAAAAAATTAATGTGTAATTAAACAGCGTATGTGTTCAATCAACAAGCCAAGGGATCCAACAAATTAGACAGACACGTTCATCCTCTTGGTGAAAAAAATTGTTCATATATAAATTCATAACGGTTATGGATTATGCAATCAGATGCATTGAAGTTTCATATAACAGCAGGGAGACAGCGAGAGCCAGAAATACATAGTCGTTCAATATGGTGGCGCTTTACCACATCTTCAGTTACCAAAATATATTAAGCGATATTCATATAAACACATATAAATATTGACTTTTATATATTTATGTATAGATATGTATACGAATATTAGCGTCGTTCATTCATATTTTTTAAAGCTCCGTTGCTAACTTATGCGGTGGGCGCGTACAATGCGGGGAAGAAGCTTCTTTTATTATCTTTCTGCTTATTATTTCGGTTGTAGCAGCATTTTCTTCCTTTTATCAATTCGTCTTTGATCAATTGATTCACATTATGGTGGTTATCAGTTATTGTTATTATAGTTAATAATTCTCGTCTTTTCAGTGGCCCTAACCGTGAACGATTAATGCTGCTTCGTGTATTGTTTTTCCTGACGGATTGGTAGCAACACAGGCGTATGTGCCAGCATGTCGTGATGTGACGGGATCAATCAGTAGTATACTAGTACGTGGACCAAGTTTTCCAATGCTGTGCGGCAATGATAGTGATAATGGTTTGTCATCATGAGTCCATGTGATATTAATTGGGGTATCACCAACTGGTACCATACACGCAAATTGTGCTGCCTGGCCATCATAAATTGGTTGTTCGCCAAAGTCGGACGGTGTGATGCGAGGTAATACTGCAATTTTAATTTTGTGATATGCAAGAGGAAAAAAAAATGGAAGAAATGACATGTAACAGTAAACATGTCTTATGTGAATTTTTTGTTCTACCAAAACTTTGGTTCGTTATGTATCACCGGACTCGATTGATTCTTGCTAGCATCTCCTGGTTTAGGAAGGCATTTCAGGGTGGTTGAAGGACCTTTCCTCCATTTCCATAGATTTATAGGACTCTTTTTGTAGTGTTTGTTGGAGTGGTGTAGAAAATTGTCGGATGAATTTATACTTTCATCAATGTGGAATGGGTACAATGAATAGATGATCGAAGTTATATATTTCGTTTTAGGTCGTTTGGATTGAATTTCGTAAATTGTGGAATTGTACTGTTGATTAATGTGTACTTGATCATGTGGGCTCGTGTGTGTGTGTGTTTCTTCTTGTTCGCGATATAATCAAGCATTAATTATGATATTATTCAATATCCTACCGTCATGAACAAATACAAAAACGCACATTCATTTCGACTGTTCAAGAATACCATTAAATGAAATCCAATGCAATGATTTATATACGTTTACCAAAAATATTGTTCTGTTATTGCCGTTGTTCTTGCTAGTCACTTTTCATCACTTTTCAGAATTATCTTTCTGGAGGAGAATTGAATAATTTCTATCAACTTCGAACTGATGATGATGATTATTTAATCACAAAGTCCAATAAAACATTTGTTATAAATTGTTCAATGATGAATCGTTTATACTCAATTAACTTTCAAATGTCTTAGATGCGTATGAAATTAACCAATGTGATGAAAAGTGTCAGACAACTAAACAACTTGACGTAATATTTCAATTTCGACCCACAGGCTTGGCAAATCATAATAAAAATACGCTGACACTGCAATGAATCTACAAAAATCCTCACTCTAGCATATACTGTTTTCATTGATTGTAAATGAGTAATGAATTACATTAACAGAAAACAAAGGAATCAACCGTGGGCGTTTTTACAATCATATCTTTATCAATTGGCATATTTGTTCCTTTTTAGAAAATAATACCGTTAACTTTGAGATGTGCACTGTGTCGAGTACGACCAGCCGGATTGTCCGCGACGCAAGCATATTCTCCAGCATGTTCACCTCTCACTGCTGGTATTGTTAATGCAGAGACACGATCACCCAATGACGTTATCTTCACACCTTCACCCATTTCTAAATGACGTCCCTCAAATAACCATTTAAGTGTTATTGGCGTGTCGCCTTTAACCACCGCGCACTGAACGATTATCAGATCGCCGGAGTTGGTTTCATCGAAGGAAAAGGGCTGGAGATGCGGAACGACTGCGGACATTTTGTCATGAATAGCGAAATTTACAAACAGAAAAGGAAATGGAATATAGTGAAAAATATCAACTGAAACTATAGGGAAAAATAGCTAAAAGAAGAAAACTAACTGATGCAGCAGTGGGTTGTATAATCAGTCACTGAATGTTCCGAGTAGAAATTGAAGTGACCAAAAATATATAACTAAATCAAAAAATCGATGGAAGCTTTCTGGTTTCTCTCTTATGAATTTCTTTTTCGCTTTCTCAATAAATTCACACCATTGACTATGAGGTCAGTGGAGAGTTCGTGCCTCCCAGCGAGATTTTCAGCAATACAAGTGTACGTTCCCGCGTGTGTAGCTTGCACTGATCCTATGCTCAATATGGCACCTCTGCCACCGAGATCCAGAATGGCAACGCCCGAGTGTGGCGAAATCGTATGATTATTCAAAGTCCATCGTAGTTTCAATGGCGGATCGCCCTCAATTACTGCACAAGGCACTATTACAACTTGACCGGAATTTAGTGGCACCTCACCAAATGACACAGGCAATAATTTTGGAATCACTGTAATTACAATAAATTCAAAAAAACTAATGAAACATCTCGTTTCGTAATTTTAATTTCCTTCCTGTATTACGGAGTCAATAAATTCTCCAATAAGATGTAGATGATAATAATGAAAATGACGGAAGAGGGGGATGAAATAGTCATGAGTTAGGTTAGGTGTTCCATCAGCCAAGCAAAAATCTGCGATGATTAAATTTTTTTCATGTACCGTTGACATCCAGAATAGCTGAATGTGAACTAGAACCAGCGATATTTGACGCCACGCACGTGTATTCTCCAGCATGTCTTGCTGCTACAGCATCAATTGTCAATTGTTTTACACGTTTACCCGAATTGGAAATAATGACATCAGATCGTTCATCACCAATTGGACGACCATCAAACATCCAAGTTATTTCCAAAGGAAAATCGCCTTTACTCACAGCACATTGAATTGATGCAAGATCGCCAGCGTTTACAGGCTCATCGCCAAAACTGAGAGGTAAAATCTGCGGAGCGACTTTCAATAAGAAGAATAATTGTTTAATTGGTTGCATTGAAAATTGTCCGTGGGATACAGAGGGATCATGTGGCATTTCAAATAACAAGGAATCAACTGATGAATCTGAATGGGGAAATATGTCTCATCATAATGTTTGCGTAAATTCCATCTATCTGACGTAACACATAATTGTTCATTTCCTCAAACTGTCATGACTATGAGTACCATTGACTGATAATGCAGCAGAACGAGTAGTTGAACCGGCCTGATTTCTCGCCTCACAAGTATATTCTCCAGCATGTTTAGCTGTCACGGAATCGATGCTAAGTAACGAATTCATTCGGCCAGTTTTAGTAATCATCATTTCTGGATGTTCATTACGGGTGATTGGTATACCATTAAGACTCCAACTTATGTCAATTGGTTGATCACCCTTCAGTACACTACACACTGCTGATACCTGTTCACCCCAATTAGCTGGCTCTTCACCAATAGAAAATGGCGCTATTTGTGGGATAACTGAAAAAGTTGTATGGCAAACGAAGAGCTATATTGGAATAAAATAAATGACGGAATGGAGCGGGGTATTTCGAGAGGTGGAGGAACAAGGATACACGTCTACTTCATAATCTAACACCGTGAAGTGTATATTTTCTTTGATAACACTTTTCGGTACCATTGACGGCCAACATGGCTGTATGACTGGTAGCTCCTGCTTTGTTCGATGCTGTGCAAGTGTATTCACCCACATGTCTTGCTGCTACAGAATCAATCGTCAACTGTTTGACCTTTTTTCCCGAATTTGAAATAACAATATCTGTCCGATCAGACTCGATTGGACGACCATCAAACATCCAAGTCAATTCCAATGGAAAGTCGCCTTTATTCACTGCGCATTGTATTGATGCAAGATCACCAGCGTTGGCGGGTTCATCCCCAAAACTCATGGGTAAAATCTGCGGTGCAACTTTTAATAAGAAGAATAGGGTAAAATTGATTGTCTTCATATTGAGCGGGTAATTAGAGTAGGATGATGTTATATGTGATATGATGAAGAGAACTAGGATTTATCTCAAGTAACCAAATAGAAAAACAGTCTCATCGTTATGTTTCATGTAAATACCATCGCTCTAATCGAGTTCAAGACTAACAAATACTGTATATCAATAGGGACGTAGATACCATTAACAGATAACACAGCAGAACGACTGGTGGAGCCAGCATGATTACTCGCTTCACAACTATATTCGCCTGCATGTTTAGCTCTCACTGAATCAATACTTAATATTGAATTCATTTTGCCCATCTTTGTTATCATCACTTCAGGATGATCATTCCGAGTGATTGGTATACCATTGAGACTCCAACGAATCTCAATCGGCTGATCACCTTTCAGTACACTACACATTGTCGACACCTGTTCGCCCCAATTAGCTGGTTCTTCACCAATGGAAAATGGTGCTAATTGTGGAGCAACTGAAAGAATCGAAGGCCAAATGGAGGCAGCAAATTAAATTGAAGGAATTTAACAAAAAGGATGACATGGGAACACCTACAACTGAAGGAACGAGGAAACACGTCATATACGTAATCTAAGATCGTCATTTCTCTCATTTCTGATGATTCGGGTATGTACCATTGACCGCCAACAAGGCCGTGTGACTGGTCGCTCCTGCTTTGTTAGATGCCGTACAAGTATACTCGCCCACGTGTCTTGCAGCTACAGAATCAATAGCCAACATACTATGACGTTTGCCGACAGTTATTGTAATGTCAGGGCGATGTCGTGTTAACGGCTCGCCGTTGAATGCCCATGCTATATCCAATGGTAAGTCGCCCTTGGAGATCGAACATGTTACCGAAACAGCATCATCCGAATTCGATGGTTCATCACCAAATGCAAATGGAAGAATCTGTGGGATGACTAACATGGGAGAAACGCGTAAAAAACCAACTAGATGATGGAGACTAGCTAATCTAAGTTCAATCAAACCAGTTGCTCCGCTCACTGCGTCGGACCGGATCTCTAAAATCGGGTAAATAATTCAAGGAGTTGGATCTGTCATGACGGATATAAATGATGATGATGGTGGATAATTAAATAATTAATCACTATTTAACAGTGTAAACACAAACAAACAATAATGTGCTACTGGCAATGATGCGTGCGTTTTCATCTTTATATTAATATGATTAGAACTCAAATTCGTTTAATTGGACAGTTGATTGACAATAATATGACGAATGAAAAAATGAATAAATGAAATTTTTGGGTAGTAATACCATTAACTGCCAATGTTGTCGAATGACTGACGTTGCCCGCGCGATTCGTAGCGACACAAGTGTAATCGCCCGCGTGCCTCGCCGCTACTGATTCAATGCTGATTGCACTCATATGTTTATTGATTCTTGTTATTGTTATTTCAGGATTATTGGAATCAATATCATAACCATTATGACGCCATACAATTTCCACGGGGAAGTCACCTTTGACAATGGAACAAGTTGCCGATACCATGTCGCGCCAATTAGCTGGACCGTCGCTCATTGAAAATGGACCAATTTGTGGCGCGACTACGAGAAAATTGTTGATTTTATATTTGAAAAACAATACATGATTGAGAAAGACAGATGGACGATTCAAGAGGATACACATGGGAGTTGATGGATACACGTCTCTAAAAAGTTTCGTTTCAATATTTTTGCAAGTTAATTTGGTTTTTGATTGATACCATTAACTGCCAATGTAGCTGTAAAACTCGTTCCACCAGCGGCATTGCTGGCACTGCAGCTATATTCACCGGTATGACGAGCCGTAACCGCTTCGATTGTCAATAAACTTACGCGTTTACTGGTACTAACAATTGTTATATCAGTACTATCGCGAGGTATTGGAATACCATTGTGTGCCCATTCAATATCAATCGGATAGTCGCCTTTAAGTACAGTACAAGTTGCCGTCACTGTATCACTCCAATTAGCTGGCTCCTCACTGATTATGAAAGGCGCTATCTGGGGAGAAACTGTTCACGGAATTGGATGGATGAGTTATTCAATGAAAATCAAAATCGAAGAATCAAATTCATTGGAAATTGAGTGTAATGATTATCGACGATTTCCTCTCGTTCTTGATTCAACGTCTGATGGATTTGTATTGGGAAAAAAAAAGCAGGGTTTAAGCAATCGTGCTGTTTCTCATACGAACATAACAAAAGAAAAATAAACAAGTGATTGTAAAGCAAAATTCAAATATCGCCCGGAAGCAAATATAAAATGATGTGATGGTGGATGGTGCTCTTTTCGTGAGCTACAATTACCATTGACAATCAATGTTGCCGATTGACTGGCAGTGCCAGCATTATTGGACGCCATGCATGTGTACTGTCCAGCATGGTCCGCCATTGCTGATTCAATGCTGATAACACTCATGTGCTTACTTATTTTATTTATTACAATGTCATTTCGATTATTGTTTATTGATTGATTGTTGTGTCGCCATGATATTTTCATGGGATAATCCCCTTTTAATATTGTACATGTCGCGGATACGGGTTCACCCCAATTTGCAGGACCGTCAGTGAACGCAATTGCTCCTATTTGTGGTCGAACTAAAAATATGAAAGAAAAAAAATGAAGCATCCTAATAACTATGTCACGAAAAACGGAAACACGAATATTCGGATTGAAAAGATATTCCTTCGTAGTGCCAGATCGGATAAGGACTTGTAGTGGAAAACCTTGGAAGAGTAAGGAAACGTCTCACGTAACACCTAACAAACATCCAACAAACTCCATTAACTATTTATATTTCTGTACTATTTCCAAAGTACCATTCACTGCTAATGAAGATGAATAACTGGTACCACCAGCTGAATTGCTTGCTGTGCATGTGTATTCTCCGGCATGTCTTGCTGATACCCCATCAATAGTCAATAGACTGACGCGTTTGCTCGTGCTAACAATCGTAATATCCAAATGATCGCGTGTGATTGGTTCGCCATTCAATGACCACTGAATATCAATTGGAAAATCGCCTTTAAGAACGGTACAAGGGGCTGTCACAGTATCCCCTGCATTGGTGGGTTTGTCACCAAAGTCGAATGGTGCAATCTCTGGTGCAACTATGTATGGTTATGGACCAAAAGAGAATGATACGAAAATGTGATAGGAAAAAGATAAATATGTTGGATCATGTTTATGAGAGCGTTTCGTAGAACCTGTTTCGTATTCTTTCTCAATAAGAAGGTAAGAAATATCGACTACTAGATGGTACCATTAACAGCCAATGAAGATGAATAGCTGGTCCCTCCAGCAACATTACTGGCAGTACACGTATATTCTCCTGTATGTCTTGCCGATGCGCCATCAACAGTCAATATGCTAACACGTTTGCTAGTGTTTATTATAGTGATGTCAGAATGCTCGCGTGTTATGGCTTCTCCATTCAAAGCCCACTGAATATCAATTGGAAAATCACCTTTGAGAACGGTGCATGCAACTGTCACGGTATCACCTGCATTGCTCGGTTTGTCACCGAAGTCAAATGGGGCAATCTCTGGTGCAACTATGTACGGAAATGGAAGAGGAAGCAAACAATGAAAATGTAAATAGGAATCAATATGTATGTCTCATCAATGGGGGCGTTTCGTAGAACCTGCCTCATATTCTTTTCTAATTGAAACAATATGAAAAAAACTCCGATTGATAGATTGATAGATTGTACCATTGACAGCCAACGATGTCGAATAACTGGTTCCACCAGCAGCATTACTGGCAGTGCATGTATATTCTCCTGCATGTCTTGCTGACGCTCCATCAATGCTCAATATACTAACGCGTTTGCTCGTACTAACGATCGAAATATCAGAATGATCACGCGTAACTGGTTCACCGTTTAGAGCCCACTGAATATCGATAGGGAAATCACCTTTGAGGACAGTGCACGCTGCCGTCACAGTATCACCAGCGTTAGCCGGCTCTTCGCCAAAAATGAATGGCGCGATAGCTGGTGCAACTAAATATGGAAAAGGGAAAGGAAATCGTACAATGAAAGTGTAGTTGTGGAAACGATGAAGTTTTTCGTAGAACCTGTCCTACATTCTTTTTTATACACCAAGATACAACAAGATGAAAAAATATTGTGGTGTGTAAAGAGTACCATTCACTGTCAGTAGAGCTGAATAACTTGTGCCACCAGCGAGGTTACTCGCTGAACACGTATATTCGCCAGCGTGTCGTGCTGACACTGCATCAATTGATAACACACTAACACGCTTGCCCTGGCTGCCAATTGATATATCATCATTAACTGATATGGGTTCACCATTCAATGACCATTCAATTGATATTGGATAATCGCCTTTAATTACTGTACAAGTCGCTGTAACAGTTTCATCCCAGTTTGCTGGCTCGTCACCAAATGCAAATGGTGCTATCTCAGGACGAACTATCAACCGGAAATAACGGAAAAATAGAAGATTAAGTCGAAATTACAACGGAAGGATTGTTACTGCCAGGACTGGAACTGGTGTATAAGGGAGGAAGTTTCATGGATAACTGTCAAATTTCCAAATTTAGGAATGCGTTCTAAATTCCCCCAGTTTGTTATAACTCTTCTCTTATTTTATACCATTCACTATCAACGATGCAGAATAACTTGTGCCACCAGCTGCATTGCTCGCCATACAGGTATAATCTCCAGCATGAGAAGCAGTGACACCATCGATAGTTAACAAACTGACGCTTTTTCCAGTGCCGATTGTTATATCCGGATAATTATGAGGTGAAATAGGTTCACCGTTGAGAGCCCACTCAATCCCAATTGGACGATCTCCCTTTATAACTGTACATGTTGCAGTAACTGTGTCACCCCAATTGGCTGGTTCATCACCCATTACAAATGGCGCTATTTGTGGTGCCACTGATAAATCAAAGGATTTCATCAAACCAAATGCAGATATGATGATAGTGGAATATGAATTGTTATGGAGGACAGAGGGAGTGACATTCTCGTTGTTTTGTAGATGACCTGTAGTATTCTGACATTGAATAGAATGTAAAGTGTTTATACCATTCACTGTCAATGCAGCAGAGTAACTAGTACCACCAGCAGCATTACTGGCACTGCATGAGTATTCTCCGGCATGACTTGCAGACACAGCATCAATCGTAAGCAAACTGACACGTTTTGTAGTACTAATTGTTATTCCTGGATGATTATTATCTATGGGTTCGCTATTGTGCGACCACTCAATTTCAATTGGAAAATCACCTTTGAAGACAGTACATGTGGCAGTTACTGCATCACCCCAATTCGCTGGCTCATCGCCCATTACAAAAGGAACAATCTGGGGAGCAACTAATGGTGTCGACAATCATCAATTTTTCTAATTCGAGCACTTGTTATCTATCATTGCTAATATTGCTTGTTTTACGAAGTGACAATGTTGGGGATTACGAACAATAAACTGCTATTCTGTTTAGAACATTTTGCGCTTAATTATTTTGTTTGTCCTCGTCCAGGGCATTTTCGGGGAATTATTTCGCGAATATGGGAACCAACAGCAAAAATCTATTTAATTCCAATATATAGTTGATCTCAGTGAATATTAAGTTGATTAAATTGGATACAAGTGTGGATTTAATAACCGAATAGATGAAAAAAAAATACGAAATTGATATGTGATAGGATGTCGATTTTTTGCGTGTCGATGCTGCTTCTTGGATAGGAAGTTTGAGATGAAGATGATGAGTTCAGGAAAAGTACAGTTGGATTCGAGTAATGACTAGCAACCTGGATGATGTAAAAAAACATACCATTGACAGTCAACGTTGCGGATTGACTGGTTGCACCGGCAACATTAGATGCTGAGCATGTGTATTCACCTGCGTGGCCAGCACCAACTGAATCTATGCTGAGGATACTATTTTTTCGCGTGGTAGCAACGAGATTGATATCGGAACGATCGCGACGTATAGGTACACCATTCAAAGCCCACGATATGTCAATAGGTAAGTCGCCTTTCAGCACTGAGCAAGGAACACTTATTGACTCGCCCCAGTTAACTGGACCATCAGCCATTGTAAATGGTGCTATTTGAGGTGCGACTGAAAGAGACTGTCTTATGTTAGGAGATAATTTAACTAAAGTTATTGAACAAATAAATGAGTGCACGGCCACAAATGAATGAAGTAAGAATCATGTAACACATTTCCGTGAACAATGAATAAGAATGCGAGAGCGTATGTAACGAGGTAAAGGAACAATAGGATGGAAGAATATTTGGAAAGATATACGGAGTGTTGAATAGGAATGATGCAAATACTAGTCTATTATAAATATATACTAGCTCGATATAAAATCGCAGTGTACCATTAACCGTGAGCTCAGCTGAATAACTCGTCGCACCAGCCGCATTCGATGCCACACACGTATATTCACCCGCATGACTTGGACTCGCCGAATCAATTGATATGAGACTATTTCGTTTAGTGATTGCCAATTGTATATGAAGATTATCATCCGCGATTGGAATACCATTAAGTGCCCATGATATTTCTAATGGAGTATCACCGCTTACAATATTGCATACAGCTGACACAGATTCACCCCAATTAACTGCTTTGTCCGCCATCTCGAAAGGTGCAATGCGTGGTGGTACTAAATTTACGAAGAGTTATTCATTGTAAGAGAGGGAAATAATTATTACTGACTATTTTGAGACAATGAACTGTTTGCAACATCGATCATGGTCATCGTCGTCATTGTCAATGCAGAATGATGGATAAAGGAATGCAAGTGAAACCTCCATTTGGGATACCATTAAGATGTGAATGTATTAATGCGACTAAATATATTAGCATTCATGCACGCGATTGCACCGGATGGTATCCTTCACGATATTGAAACGCATACCGTTCACTGACAAGTCGGCAGAATGTGATGCGGAACCAGCACTGTTGCTTGCACTACAGGTATATATCCCTGCGTGACGCGCCGCAACCGATTCAATTGTTAATGTACTTGCTCTTGAGCCACTCTTTCTGACCACCAAATCGCGATGCAGATGATGGTGTTGTTGATTATTAATGTCACTATCAATCATTGAGCCCCCATTATTCGAATTCATTCCTATCGGTATACTATTGAATGACCATGTGATGTCCACTGGTAGATCACCCTTAATTACAGCACATTGGACTGTTGCCATATCATCAGCATTAACTGCCTCATCACCAAATGTAAATGGTGAAATTTGCGGTGCAACTATCGAATTTGATTCCGCCCCAAGCAAGAAAAGAAATAAATAAATAGACAAAAGCCGTCGAATATTTTTCATTTTCGGGTCTATAGCTGCCACTTAGGGATTTGGAGATATTTTATGATGTGAAATGATGGATTGTGTATTGTGTTGTAAACAGAGAAAGAGTTACAAAAGCTCACGAGATGGTGTTCGCGTCAGTTTGAACCCTTCTCTTCTTTGAAAGCGTTCCTAATCAAATTAATACGACGTGTGTTTACAGATTTACTGGATGCATCAGATTATCAATAGTTGTCCCGCGCGACCAGCGTGCACTGTTAAATATTATCTCTTCACAGATATAAAAAAATAAAAAAATACGATGTGAATATATATAAAAGCTACCATTAACCGCGAGAACAGCGGTATGACTGTCACTTCCGGCCGCGTTTGTGGCGATACATTTATATCGTCCTGCATGTCTCGCTGATACACTGTCGATGCTCAAAAAGCTGACCCTTTTATTACTATTCACAATTGTTATATCATGACGCTCATGATGATTAATCGGCTGGTCATTGAATGTCCAGGTTAAGGTGACAGGCATATCGCCTTTGATGATTGTGCATGATGCTGACAACATTTCCTCCGAATTTAAAGGGCCATCGCCAAATGTAAATTGAAGAACTTGCGGCGCGACTGCGAATCATAACGCAGATTTTCGGATTATTGACATAATCAAAACACGAGCAAAAATCAATTACGAAGTGGATGAAGAAAAATGGATGAAAATGACCAAAGGAAAATGAAGGAATATAAAAGAAAAAGAAGAAGCAGCAACACTTCCCAGTAATAATTCACGTCCATGTCACTGGGTTGTAGACTATATCATGAGCGTGCAGGATGACGAAATTAATAAAATGGAAGTTTATTTGAAATGTAACTAAGTCGTAAAAACTAATCTGACTGAATTGAAAGCCAAATATTGACAATGACATTATCATATAACGTGGCCCCGAACCATTAACAGTCAGTAGTGTCGAGTGTGATGATGTCCCTGCCGCGTTCTCGGCCGTGCAAACGTATGCGCCCGCATGTTTAGCCGTAATAGTTGATATTGTCAACATGCTAACACGATCCGCGACTTTTTTAGCAATAACACCGGACGAGCCACCAATTTCCTTGCCGGGATAATTCCAACGTATTGCTAATGGTAAATCGCCAGTCGGTACGATGCATTGAAGATTTGCGAATTCACCGGCATTCATCGGCAGCTTGGTGAATGCAAATTGTTGTACCGTTGGTGGCACTGAAGAAATCGATGATAATAATGAAATAGATGATAATTAGGATGACGAAAGTGTACCATTGTTAGTATCTATAGATTTCGTTTGCAAGAGCAATAGATACAATTCGAGTAGTAGAACTGAATGAAGTCAGATTCAGAATTTTCCGAGAAGTGAGAAGACACAAGAAAAGATAAAGACGCAAATTGAATGCAACGTGATCGAATCTGTGTTGAGCACAACTGCTCCGCAGAGATACGAAAAACAGCTGGAACCGCGCAGGTATAAGTCGAATGTAGGGGCACCTCAGTTGATGCACTTATACATACACAAAGTAAAGGTGAAATGGGCTATATGTGGTTGTGAGACGACAGCAGGTGGTGTGCGCGTTGAGATTCGTGCCCACCTGCTCATACTCCTTAGTAGGAGCTAGGACATTCCACATCCTACCTCTCACATCGCAAGGATATATATGACTACCTATATAAATAATAATTTTTGTGCACATATTCCTGTAAGAAATATTACTGTAGTGCCATTCATGTAAACTGAATGAACTTTGTATACATCGGAACAAATCGAAAATAAAATATCATCAGCTGAAAAGTAAACATTATTAATATTTATTTCTTTTACAGGCGACAAGAGAGAACGATTCATTCTTTTATTGTGCAGGTAATTCACGAATGTGCGGGCAGCTGCCCGGATGTTATTAAACTGGTTGATGATGCAGGTCGCAAAATCTGTGTGAGACAATTGATTTGCTAACGTGCCATATGGTGGTGATGAAAACCACACACAGACATGCTTGAAAAAAAATATCGAACTCGTGATATGCTTTGTTTCATTTCCATTATTTTTTCACAGGTCTCTCTTGCCGCCTTATAAAATCTCGTTGCATCGTGGAAAAAATTGGAGATTCGAATAGTTTCTGAACGAAAAATGAGATCTGATTTATATCGACATATCGTTGAATTGATCGTGTGAAATTATCTGATTGAATTTTTGGTAGTGGGGAAAAATATATGTATTCATTTGGTGAAATAAAAGTTTCAACTCACCCATAACTTGTACTTCCAATGTTCCGCGTGCGCTGTAACCCTGTGCATTTCGTGCTACACATGTATAAGTTGCTTGATCGCTGTGTCGTTCAACATTCTCAATGATCAATGTGCCATTTGGAAATACTTTCTGCTTCCGGTTGATTGGTAAAACGCGAGTGTCACGTTCCCACACGATGCTTTCAATTGGATAACCGGCAACGGGACATGTCACACGAAGGGTTTCACCAGCAACAATCGCTTTTTTATCCATATGACGAATGAACGGCAATCCATAAACATTGAGGCGCGCTGAATGTTCTGCGGCACCAACCTAATTCACCCACAAAAGTTATAAATTGAAAATTGAGAGAGAAGTTATGTTATCAAACTCTCATACCTTCGAAGCTGCGATACATTTATAAAGTCCTCCGTCGTTTGTGTGAATGCTTGAAATATTCAAATGCGAAACTACATCGCCGTTAACTTTAACGTATTGGCCAACTTGGAGCCGTTCTGTGTTTGAAAGACGTTTGCCGTCGAGTTCCCATGTAATTTCCGGAGTAGGATTTCCACTAGCCACACACTTCAGAAACATGCTTGGTCCAGGTTGGAGAGTTTCTTCAGTGAATGCTTGTTTGATTTGTGGCGGTTCAACTAAATGTATGCACGATAAAAGAAGGAAATCAATATTCATTATGCAAAAAAAACAAATTCAATAGACTTATTTGTGTATCTCGGTGATTGACTCACATCTGCCTCCAAGTTTCAATTCAGCAGTAGATTGAGCACTCTCTTGATCATTTCTGACAAAACACTGGTACATTCCTTTGTCCTCTTTTTTAACACTTTCAATCCTCAAAACTGCATCCTCGTGACCCAATGGCTTTCCATCCTTCATCCATGAAATTGTTTTAATGGGATTGCCACGTACATTGCATGTAAATGTTGCTGGTCTGCCAAAGTCAACGGTCTGTGTTCTCGGTTCAATTTCTGACGCCAACGGGGCGGTGACAGTCAAAACAGTTTCAACACTCTCACCACCAACTGAATTATTCACAATACATAGATATTTTCCCGAGTCTTCAACACGTGCCTCTCTGATGATCAGTGTTCCACTCACTTGACGGACACGTTCATTTAATTGTACTGGTTGCCTCCGTGTTGTTCCCTCAATGAATTTATACCATCTGCAACAAACGTAATGAAACGAAAAAAGAATTAGACACAATATTTGGAGTAAGGAATCAATGTTAATCCAATTTTCGACTATTTTCCATCTTTCTCTTTCATTCCAACACTTCATTCAACGCCTAAATATCCACTTTTTGTCAATGATTCATCTTCAAGGAACATCACATCTAAATTATGCTCTAAAAAATATAATTCCAAAATGAATGAGGGTCAATATTAATGTTTTTGTCTTGTGTTGTAAAGAAAATGGATCAAATAAACTGCGAAATCAAACAGTAATATGGTCAATCTGACACACGCGACACGCGACAAATATACGCGCGTATACCTAGATATCGGTGCTGGAAATCCTTGTGCCGAGCACGTTAACGCCAATGAATCGTTCATAACCCCATGATATTTATTCAGCCCATCCCCCGTACTTTTCGGTGCTGTTTGACCTGATGGTTCTGAAATTAAAAGGATCCGAAAGGCTCTATCTATGTTTTGCTCCTCTCTTCTGACGCCATCAGTGTAATCAAATATTTTTCACCACTCTTATAAATTCAAAACCTGACAAAGAAATGGACTTAATATCTAATTACGTACCAGTATAATGATGAAACTATCACGCTGGTCTCTCTCGTTCGAATTCCTTTGTGAAACTGAGGATAATAAATATAAGAATGGTACAGTACCTTGTATTTATCTTGTCAGTTGGCCTTTCTGCGATTTCATTCGTATCACGATCGGAGAACAAAGCGACATGCAAAGCTCTGCTTGGAGACATTCACGCACATTGAAAAATGAGAAATATGATGCACAGAAAACAGAAAACTACCTGGAAGTTGGAGTTGGGTTACCCTGAAGTGAATGACTGAGTGCTAAACTCTGACCACGAGGCAAATGTACAATTTCTCCACCCTCAAATTTTTTTCCCGATGTGCGCGGTGCTATTCTTACGTTGCTCTCTGCGAAAATACAGATAGCCAATGCCCTGCTACAACTTGGATATTATTATATACCTGATAATTGGAACGGGTGACCCCTGAACAGCACAATCAAGTGCCACAACACCGGAAATTGGTACGCCAACTAACTTTCCACCCTCGTAACGTTCCCCAGCTACTCGCGGCGCAACATTAGTGCTGGGTTCTGTAATTTTCCAACAATGGGAATTGAGAAGCAGCTAGCATTCATGCGTCAACAGTGAGTGATAACGAACACCGTTCTTTGAGAACGCGGGACAGGATACCGGTAAAAAAAATTGCACTATTCGTCAGTACCTGAATAAAGGTGCTGGGAAGCCTTGCACAGGACACGTTAAGCCAACTGTTTCTCCTACGCGAAGTTCCCTCTTCATTCCATTGACTTCTTTATCACGAACGTTCGGTGGGACACTGCCACTAGGTTCTGCAATATTGCCACGATATATTTCGACATCGCTCCCAATGAAACGGGAAACAAATTCGTGTAAACAGACCGTAATATGTAACCACAATGTGAACTCTAGAGTTCCTATACACTACACAGGGAGAAGAAGGTCAAGAACCGAGATATGTATTATGGAGGCATTCACCCCTTTGTTAAAACCCGAGACATAGACGGCTTATGATATCTAGATATCACACTCACGCCTATATACAGTTCATAAGACCCGAAAGGATATACATCAGTGGATCGATACAACTCTAGCTTCTTTCATTCAACATGAATGACGGCGTCTCTCACCTATAGAATGGTGGTGGACTCGCTTGAGCCTCACACAGCAACGTCAATGACATTTTTTGTGGTTTGAGCAACTCATCAAACTTGGATCTGGGTGGTAGACGGGGCGGACCACTACCAATTGGTTCTACAAAAGTCCAATTTTTCACCCACGGTAATATTTTTATTAATCGTCAATGAAGTCAAAGAACGCTAGGAAAGGGTAAGTCTAAATTTCACCATATTGTCTAATTCTCTCTGTTAACCCACCTGAAGATTGGTAACGGATTCGCCTGAGCTTGGCAGAGCATTGTCACTGACGAAATTTCTGATGACGTAAGAACGGTTATTTTCGCTGTAGGTGGAATACGCGGTGCGGCACCATTAACCGGCTCTACATAGATACATGCAAATGTTATGGAGACATGTAAAATTGTGAACAATTTTTTTGGGAAGTACTAAACACAGACCTGAAAGCCGGTGCAGGGTATGCTTGCGCGTCGCATAACATTCGTAATTGTTTGCTGGTTATCACGTCGAATGATTCAGATTTGGCGGATCTCGGAAACTTTGGAGATACTTTACCAACCGGTTCTGTCACAAATTATCAAAAATAATCTATTAAGCGAGTGATTTCGCGCGCATTTTACCTGAACGATGGAACAGGGTAAGCTTGAGCCTGACATAATACGACAATGTTATGGCCTGTCGTTCTCTCCATTAAACTGCCCTTCTCACCGACGATTGACGGCGCTTTCGTCCCTACGGGCTCTGTTAACATAACCAACATACGCTTTTGGCGGAAGTTTTGATTACAACTAACCTGAACGCTGGAGTTGGGAACGCTTGAGCATCACAGAGAAGAGTTGTTTCAATGCCACTAAACACTTCAAAAGAATTTGTTTTCGCTGATTTGGGGAATTTCGGTGAAACGCGACCCGCAGGATCTGGTGAAAACAATAAACGAAGACTAATCAAATTTTTTACCTGAACAAAGGAACGGGGTAACCTTGGCCATGGCAGGGAATTACGATGTCTATGCCACCGCGTCGCTTCATATAACTTCCCTCTTCACCGATGATTGCTGGAGCTTTACTCCCCATTGGTTCTATTCAACCCGGAATATATAAACGATTACAAAACGAAAATTGAAAAATTACCGAAAATTTGGAACTGGGTAACCCTGAGCTGGGCACGACATTACGACACTTGTGTGCGCAGCTTTAGCTTTCCAACCGCCTCTCAATTCGCCAGTAACCGCTGGCGCTTTGCTTCCAACAGGTTCTGCCGACATATGGCCGTACAACTCCGATTGAATATTTTAGTTTTTAATTAATGTTATATTATGAGTTACCTGAATGCGGGCACAGGAAAACCTTGTGCTGGACACGGCATCACTAAACTCGATTGTACGCGTTTTTCCAACCACCACGAAGCCTTCATTTCACCGGTGAATGCCGGGGCTTTGCTGCCGACCGGCTCTATCGAAACCACAGTACAATCAGTATTGTGGCAATGTCTATCAACTAACTAATCAACGAGGGTGTAGATGATGAATTACCTAAACGCCGGAACAGGGTAAGCTTGGGCAGGACAACTCATGACGACGGTGGATTTTTCAATTTTCTCAAACCACCATCCCTTCATTTCACCCATGAATGCTGGTGCTTTAGTGCCAACTGGTTCTTAATTTCTCAAGAAAAACCAAAAGAAATCAGCAATTAAATAAAATATATTACCTAAAATTAGGGAGAGGATATCCCTGTGCTGGGCACGACATAACAACGCTCGATTTTTCACTTTCTTGTAACCACCATCCTTTGACAATTCCAATGAACGCCGGCGCTTTAGTTCCAACGGGCTCTAACAAATCGAGTCATGCAAATCGTTTGTGCATCGATAAAAAGTTCGCTCAAAGTAAACGTTGAAGCCTTCGGCAATGTTTGAAGAAGGAAAAATACCACGAAGTATAAAATGGAATACCTAAAAGCTGGAACAGGGTATCCCTGTGCCGGACATGTCATCACTACATGCGATTCTGAATTCTGTCTCATCCATCCACCTTTAAGGATTCCGGTCAAAGTAGGCGCTTTGCTGCCCACAGGTTCTATACCAAATGTAAATGAATGAATAAATATTTGTTTCCACTACCTCGACACGGGAATTGGATGCCCCTGCGCATTGCATGTCATGCCCAACTCCGCGCCCTCTCGTCTCAGGAAGTAGAACGACTTGACATCACCGAGAAACGCGGGGGCCTTGCTTCCAACTGGTTCTAAATGATGAACATATCATTTGTCAATTCTTCATTCTTCTCTTGATTAATAAGCAAGGCCACATTTGTCCCCCTGACCTATTATCTCTTACTACCTTCATGAACAATTGTCGCTGTTAATGACACTAAAGCTTCTAACTTCTTCCATTCTCTATGCCCACTCCTTCTTCCCCATTTACTCCCCCTATTACACTCTCTCGCAATCTTGCAATATTCAATACATGAATAAATTATCGTACCGAGTCACTGGCGGTGGATGTGCTTGAGCATTACAGACGATACTGACAGCTTCGTTCCTCTCACGAGTTAAGAGAGTGATTTTGGCTTCACCAGAGAACGCAGGGGCTTTGCTACCGACAGGTTCTGAAGAGAAGTAATTAAACAACTAGATATGAAGGTAAAAGTTCTACGACCTATTTACCTAGTAACTGGTACAGGGCTCCCTTGCGCAGCACAAACCAACGTCGTGTCTTGACCTTCGTGCTTCCCTATCGTACGACTCAAATCATCAGATGATAGTGCTGGCGACTTCGCACCAAATGGCTCTGCAAAGTTTTTGACCTCATTCCGTCAAACGTATACTTTTATATATTTATCTCAAATAACCAACAGGTTTATTCCAACTACGATGGATATGTATGAATCTATATATCGAGTATATAGAACGAGTAGATTGGATTTGATTAGTTTGCTCGGGGCAGGGTCACCAGCACTTCAATCATGGTATGCACGATACAATTCTCAATTAAACACCCCACCTCACAATTCCCTCCCTGTGGGTTTGATAATTAATACGACTACGGTTACCTGGCAATAGGGGTGGGACTTCCTTGAGCATTGCACTGAAGTGATATGTCAACATCTCTACGTCTCGCATAACCACTGAACGAAAGATCACTCGAAAATTTCGGTGCCTTTAATCCGACAGGCTCTAAACAGGAATAATTGGACTATGAGGAATCGAAATTACACAATGAAAATCACCGGGACAGGGTTGAAAATAGAGAATGCTTCTAGTATGAATTCAACACTTCATAAACATCAAAGTGATTACCTCGCTTTTGGTACCGGACTTCCTTGAGCGTTACATTCTAATGTTATCTGTGAACCTGCACGCTTCATCCAAGCGCTAAGAGAATTTTCGCTGGAGAACTTCGGTGCTTTTAATCCAACCGGTTCTAATGGGTCAATGAACATTCATTAAAAAAGATTGAGTGCACACAGAAGATGGAAAAGTAAATAATTAAAGAGACCATTGTCTGGATCAGGGTAGCCCATTGAAAAAGAACGCGCGAAACGAAGAATGATCCAAAAGGTCAGTAAGAGCCGAGCATTACCTTGTAATCGGTGCTGGACTACCTTGAGCGTTGCATATGAGGGCAACATGCGACTCTTTTCGTCTGGAAAATGTTCGCGATTCATCATCACTGGAGAATGAAGGTGGCTTGAGACCCACGGGCTCTAAACGACACAAAAAAAAGCGTTCATGCTACTCAATCGTTTTTTTTCTCTTCTACGATTAAATTCGAATGCATACCTATAAATGGGTACGGGGAAGCCCTGCAGGGGACAAGTTAAAGACGCCGTGTCGCTTGAATGAACATCCAACCACTCAACTTTTCGATTAGCTGGGAGCTTAGGTTTCGCGCTCGTACTCGGCTCTAAATAGGATATCGATTAAAACATTCACTTTAAAAAATCTAAGTGACAGATTAAGCGATGTAGCACAAAAGAGAGTGAATGAGGACAGGGATGCTCTCGACATAATTGAGATCACTTTAACATCATGTGAAAAATCGTACGCAAGTGGATGACCGACGGAAGAATAGGAAGCGTCAGTAACATTACCTACTTCCTTTATTCCAATAACAGTCGAGTAGATTCTCCTCACATCACAACGCACAAACACATACACACATATGCATGTGAAATTTCTCGAATATGCCTTTGGCATCGCGCCCAGAGATCCGTATAAATGCTTATATTCCCTTTCACTTACAAAGACGATCAGAAGGGGATAATTCTCGGTTAAATCTCACCTAGATAGTGGCACAGGATAACCCTGTACTGGGCACATCAATGTCGATGATCCGCTCGAACGTGATTCCACCAATTCAATCT